>VXCM01004204.1:5789-10789 GCA_014773175.1 Lucifuga dentata
GGGGCTGGGGGGATGAAGGAAGGAAAGCAGACTGGAAAGGATGGAAAGAGAGAGTTAGATTGATACACAAAATAAAAATGAAGATCTGGCATGTTTGTCATAAACCTGGTTTAGAGGTTTGCTTTTGTCACAATAATCCTTGTTTAAACAAAGTCCAGCTAGCGGCCCCTAGTGGCTGAAATATTCATGAGCAGCATCCTCATGACTTTGCTTCTTTTGAATTCTTAGATTCTTACTAGTACAGGGATACAAATTTTAAAGTTTGTCCTGAGTGTAGAGGACTAGAGCCACATTTAATGGGCTCATCCTCTGGAGTGTCATGACAACCTGCACGTTAGGTATTGATATTTATTTTGTATATGTTGGAATTTTGGCCTGATGGCCAGATATATCCTCTGGGGACCACGAATATCAGCAGCAAATATCATTACAATGTGGCCCTTTGAGTGATGGTTCTCCATTGGGGGGAGGAGGGAGAGAAAGAGAAAGAGAAAGACCCACCAGGAGTGTGTGGGATTTGAAGTGTTTTGTTGAGGGAAACAAAGAGGAAGGCATGTAGGTACCTGCTCCTCACATAACACACACACACACACACACACACACATACACCTTTTACTCTGCTGGCAACCCAAAACATCCCCTCCTCGGCTCACAGCACTTCAAAAACTTCCGCCCTCACCATTGTGTGCGTGCATGTGTGTGTGTGTGTGTGTGTGTATTGAGGTCCTATCTGATGGAGAATGGAAGGCTGAGTTCTTCAGGAATGCTGAGAAGTGACAAGCTGTATTTAGTCAAAGCTACTATCATCAGAATACACTGATGTTATGACTGCAAGAACAAAAGAAAAGTGAGTTTTGTGTGTGTGTGTGTGTGTGTTACATGATGATAGGAAAAAAGCGATAAAGTCAGATCTAAATCCTATTCTCAGACTGCAGATATACTAATGCTATAACTTCAAATATGCCATTTAAATTTTAAATTGCATTTCCTGTTTTGGAAAACAATAACAATGATTGTGCATAATTTCTGTTAAGAAGTGTGTTACATGTTTCAGCTGATTATGTTGTGTCTTCTACACTATGAAAGACTACTGTACAATATGATACAATGCAATGGGATAGGATGTAATACGATGTGACACAATACGATATGACACGATATGATATGACACGATACTATATGACACAATACAATATGACACGATACAATATAACATGATACGATATGACACAATACGATATGACACAATACAATATGACACGATACGATATGACATGATACAATATAACACAATACAATATGACATGAGACTGTGTGACACGATANCACGATACGATATGACATGATACAATATAACACAATACAATATGACATGAGACTGTGTGACACGATACAATATGACACTACACAATATAACACGATACGATATGACACGATACAATATAACACGATACGATATGACATGATACTATGTGACACGATATGATATGACACGATACTATGTGACACGATACAATATAACACAATACGATATGACACGATACAATATAACACGATACGATATGACATAATACTATGTGACACGATATGATATGACACGATACTATGTGACACGATACAATATAACACGATACGATATGACATGATACTATGTGACACGATACAATATAACATGATACGATATGACATGATACTATGTGACATGATACAATATGATGTGACACAAATTGACACAATACAGTATAACACGATATGATATGACACGATACAACATGACACGATATGATATGACACGATACAATACGATACGATATGTCACGATACAATATAACACAATATGATATGACACGATACAATATAACACGATATGACATGATATGACATGATACTATGTGACACGATATGATATAACATGATACTATGTGACACGATACAATATAACACAATACGATATGACATGATACTATGTGACACGATACAATATAACACAATACGATATGACATGATACTATGTGACACAATATGATGACATGATACTATGTGACATGATACAATATAACACGATACGATATGACATGATACTATGTGACACGATATAATATAACATGATACGATATGACATGATACTATGTGACATGATACAATATGATGTGACACAAATTGACACAATACAGTATAACACGATATGATATGACACGATACAACATGACACGATATGATATGACACGATACAATATGATACGATATGTCACGATACAATATAACACAATATGATATGACACGATACAATATAACACGATATGACATGATATGACATGATACTATGTGACACGATATGATATAACATGATACTATGTGACACGATACAATATAACACAATACGATATGACATGATACTATGTGACACGATACAATATAACACAATACGATATGACATGATACTATGTGACACAATATGATGACATGATACTATGTGACATGATACAATATAACACGATACGATATGACATGATACTATGTGACACGATATATGACACGATACTATGTGACACGATACAATATAACACGATACGATATGACACGATACAATATAACACGATACGATATGACATGATACTATGTGACACAATATGATATGACATGATACTATGTGACACGATACAATATAACACGATACGATATGACATGATACTATGTGACACGATATATGACACGATACTATGTGACATGATACAATATAACACGATACGATATGACATGATACTATGTGACACGATATATGACACGATACTATGTGACATGATACAATATAACACGATACGATATGACACGATACAATATAACACGATACGATATGACATGATACTATGTGACACGATATGATATGACATGATACTATGTGACACGATACAATATAACACGATACGATATGACATGATACTATGTGACACGATATGATATGACACGATACTATGTGACATGATACAATATAACACGATACGATATGACATGATACTATGTGACACGATACAATATAACACGATACAATATGACATGATACTATGTGACACGATACAATATGATGTGACACAAATTGACACAATACAATATAACACGATATGATATGACACGATACAACATGACACGATACGATATGACACGATACAATATCTACAATTTCTATACAATTATACAATTTCTTTCTTTCTTTCTTTCTTTCTTTCTTTCTTTCTTTCTTTCTTTCTTTNGTGTGTGTGTGTGTGTGTGTGTGTGTGTGTGTGTGTGTGTGTGTGTGTGCCAGCAGGGGGTAACTGGGGTTCAATTGATGGAAGAGTTAGCAGTTGCCTCGACAACAAGTGACCCATCTCTTGTTTCCCCTGCAGTCTCCTTGGTAACTAGGAAGTAGATTAGTTCTAGATTTTAGGAAGAATAGAGAGAGAGAGAGAGAGAGAGAGGGGAGAGTAATGAGGTGAAACACCAAGCAAGTCCTCTTTCTTACTCCCTCTCTTTCTGCTTTTCTCCCCATGGTTTTCTCTCCAGGTTTTCTCTTTATTCTTTCTCTCTCTCTCTTTGTGAAGATAAGAGATTTTATTTCTGCCTCAGACTTTTTTTTTTTTTTCCNTCTCTCTCTCTCTCTCTCTCTCTCTCTCTCTCTCTCTCTCTCAACACAGTTTACAGTAACAGAGTTATCAAGCAGTGAATTGATGAGACATTTTAAAACCATTTAGTTCTTTTAATTGATAAAAATGATAAACTTTTGCTGTTTCTGCATCTGAAATGTGGTGATTTGCTGATATAATGTCTGGTATCATGGTAAAGTGAATCCTGAATAAACTCCTTGAAGTCATAACGCTGGGCTTTGAGATGATCGTTTCTCATCATTTCCTGCACTAAACAATGAATCATAATTGAAAATAATCATTGGTTACAGGTGAAAGAGCATATAAAGACACATGCGTGTTTCCTAAATTGTCAGGGAGACTCAGACTGATAGTGGAAGTGTCGTTCACTCTGACCTTTGACTCTGCAAACAGCCTGTGGAATGTTCTAGTGTGTCAGCGAATGAAGCTCCGCTGCATTAACACACTGACTCCAGACTCCTTTAAACTACAGGAGGTCACCCACCCCTGCCTGTGTGTGCGTGTGTGCGTGCGTGTGTGTGGTCCACAGTTCAGGGTTCAGCATGTGTCAGACAGACACTCGAGCATGCAGTGTTTTTGGACAGTGGAATCTGTGGACAATATGCAAATATGGCGGCCATTTTTCCTGTCCATCTGACGCCTGCAGGTTCAAGATTCAAGATTTTATTGTCCCATACACAACAATACAGCCTGTCTGCAGGCGGTGACACTGTAGGCAGTGAAATGTGTGTGCTTTGAGCTCTCTGTGATTCCAGTAAGAATTGCTGTTTTTTTTTTATTGCTATCAAGCATTGGTCCAAACTGAAGTCACATGATCAAAACTCTTCACCAGTCAGCAAACAGAAGTCTATGTGGACCAAACTGTCAATCATTTTTCATTGCTTTCATACAAAATGCATCAACGACCACATTCTCCAAAATCCATGAACTCTTTTCTCACTCGTACTCCTCCACCTGCAGAACACCTGATATCTGCAGCACATTTTTACATGCTAACACGCTGCTTTCATACCTGTTAAAACACATTCAGAACAGAATGATGACAAACTTCCCGCATTTCTGCAGTAACCATATTGAAATATACAGAAAATCTTAGCAGATTATTTACCATAAAATGAGATAATAATCATTCCAAACAGGTGTCCTGTTTTTATGTCGTTACCAAACAGAAGAAAGGTGATAGGTAGGTAGAATTTCAGGATTTTTTTTTTTCAACTTTTTATTTTTCACAAGTACAATAAATTACGATTTGAAGGAAATTGCTGCATTTCTGATTCATTCTTATACTGACAGTGCTTGAAGTGGGCCGGTACGCACCGGTATCGATGCGACCGATACCAATACTGACCTTTTTGATTT
>VXCM01004204.1:13289-35366 GCA_014773175.1 Lucifuga dentata
GCTGCTGCTGACCTGCTGCCGCTCCGTTTGGGCTCAGGAGCTCCCGACCGGCGGCGTGAACGGTTACAGCCTGCACCCGCCTTACTTCAACCTGGCCGAGGGCACCAAGATCACCGCCACGGCGACCTGCGGGGAGGAGGACACCGGCAGGACCGTGCGCGACCTGTACTGCAAGCTGGTCGGTGGCCCGGTGTCCGGGGACCCGAGCCAGACCATCCAGGTAAGACCAAAATATTCCGGTAACGCTTGCAGCTGGAGTTAAAAACGTGTTTCTGCACTCATTCATGCCCTTTAATGACATTTTAAAGTTCTTATAATATGAGTAAGAATCACTTTAAAGCGACTTTAAAGGACCAAACTGTAGTTTTAAAGTCCTGCAGGTTTGTTTTCATACTTCTGTGGAGTCCAGTAACATAGTTTTTTACTTTTTACAGTGGCTTTATGATGCTTAATTATATTTTATCACATAATATCTCATCATAATAACCCATACAGTTTAATAACATTTGGTGTGACTTTTTGTGTCTGTGGTGC
Source organism: Lucifuga dentata (assembly GCA_014773175.1). Lineage (NCBI taxonomy): Eukaryota > Metazoa > Chordata > Actinopteri > Ophidiiformes > Bythitidae > Lucifuga > Lucifuga dentata. The sequence goes on from VXCM01004204.1 coordinate 13,824, forward strand.
TCAGCAGGGAGTTTACATTCATTTCAACATGCTTACTTTCATGTTTTTAATAGGCATTATTCATTTCACATAGTTATAATATTTCAGCTCAGCAGCAACTTTATTACATTTATGATAATATTCCAAAAGCCAGATAGTTTCTAGTGATTTTGATTTCAACTTGTTTCATTCCATTTGTCTTCTCATGTACTTTGGTTTTTCATGCTCCTCTGGTGTTTCTGTAGGGTCATGTTTGTGACTTATTCATGTGAATTTACATTTTTCCTGTCATATCATATTATGATAAGACTCGTAATATTCCAGTCGGGGTTTCTAGTGTTTTGCGCCTGTTATTCCTACAATACTTCTGTGGTATTTTTATAGTAACTCTAGAGCCTTAGGGTCTTATTTCATGGCATTTACAGCCATAATACTCCTATAAAATGTTAATATGCTATTTTACAGACTTTTATAGTGACTTTTTCATACTTGATAGCATTAAATTTGCTCTGATAAGCCAGCAAGCTTCACATTTTCAACTTTCATTTAAATTAAGTGTATAATTAGAAAGGCTGTTAATAAAACGTACCCTCAGGGTACCTAGATACCATTTACACCTTATTATCACAGACTGCATTTTTTTAAAACATAATTTGCATACTTATTTCTTTAGATAGATCTTACAACCTCATCTGCATTTCTCTATTAGAAAGCAGAAAGAATAACAGGAAGTCTGCAATGTGCCAAATTATTCCACCTGCGCCGTTTCTTTTTGTAGGTTTTGACAGGCTGCTTACATTAAGGACACAAAAAATAACTGATTTATAGTGGAATAACAAACTTAATTAAAAGTTTCCACATCAGGGACTTTGGTTATGATTAGTTTTTAATGTCATAATGTGTCTTAGCTTGTAAACATTAACAGGCCTGCTGTGTGTTTGGTGTCACAGTTAACACACAGGATCATTACAGTGTAGGTGGGTTAACCATTATTGCTCTCTCTCTCTCTCTCTCTCTGTCTCCCTTCCCTCCCTCCCACCTGTCTCCACATTCCTGGCGGTGACTGACCCATGTCCACCAATCAGACCGTTCAGTTACCGCGAGATTACCAAGAGCTGCTTCCTCTTTTGCAGATGTTTGTGTGTGTGTGTGTGTGTGTGTGTGTTTTCTTTTGCAAAACCATTGAAATGTGTTCCAATACGTCTGTTTGAATTGAAACTGAAAGAGCTCACAGAAACACAGGAGGCAGAGCGAAAGCAAAGAGGTAGAGAGAGAGAGAGAGAGTTTATATGAGATCTTTAAAGTTAGAGTTAAATTAAGTTAAATTAAAATGGCTTCAAAACATCCTAATTATTAAACAACATAACATCATGCAATTGTAACGTTAACCATGATCTTATTTAAAGTGCAGCATTACGTCGACACAATCATGCAGAAAGACATTTTATTACATTTCTAGGAGGTTTTAGCTGTTATCAACAGGAGCTTGCAGCAAAAAATAAAAAAAAAAAAATTCATGAAACGACCAGCAGACAGGAAACATCAAATTACACCGTCTTCCCAATCATTAAAGGACCATACCATCCATTTTGCATGTTTGAGCCTAATATATTCAGTTTTCATACGTTACATTACTGACAATCATTTCCCAAAGGATAAAACTGTATTTCAGCTTTCCTGATATTTTGCAAAATCTCTTCACCGTTCCAGTAGTATGCTTTGGGAAATGATTGTCAGAAACGTTACATGTATGAAAATTGAATATAATAGGCTCAAACATGCAAAAATGGCTGGTATGGTCCTTTAAGTTGAACTCTCTTTCGACAAGTTTTAGCGCTAACATTTGTCTGTCAGATCCTTGCTCCTATAAAAAGCAGACAGGTCCAGTGAGGATGAGGCTGGAAACCTGTGGGCAGCATTTTTATGGAGGGTCTTTTTAGTGAAGCTGTGTGTTATTAACTGAGGAAATCTCATAAATGAAGCCAGGAAATCCTCATTAGCTCAGAGAGCGCTGCACGATGTGAACACGCCAAGAGGGTTGGTCTGCGCCAGCTTTGTGGCTCCACTTGTTGGGCTATTACACCCCCCCCCCCCCNCACACACACACACTTGTGTTTGAGAATATATATGAGTATGTGTGTGTGTGTGTGTGTGTGTGTTTGGGTTAATCCTGTTTTGATTTGACAACAACACGTGAGAGTGTTCTTATTAATTAAAAACAGCAGGACGGGGACAAGAGTTTGGAATGTGTGTGTGTGTGTGTGTGTGTGTGTGTGTGTGTGTGTGTGTGCGTGCGTGCGCGTGCATGGTTGCCTGTCAGAATGAATGAGAACTTGCCTTTATTGAGAATGAAAAGTCAAATAAGGAAGTTAGGAACGCTCCCTGAGCCTGAACCTCAGAGATCATCGGCACTCTTTGCTTAAATTACTTCTGTTTTAAATTTAAATGATATTTTTTCTTGCATTAAAAACATTCTCCCTGTTTCCTCACACTCTGATGGCATTCACAAGCAGCACTGTCATTTTCAGCTCCGCGGGTCAAACATCAGTGAATGTTAATTTTAAGATATTTGCGTCTCAGAAATCTTGTGAGCTGACTTTATTAAGCGACACACTTCTGAAATGTCCTTTCATTGGCCATACAAACATCAAATTTTAATTTAGCCAAATCTGTCAGTCAGCGATGATTCTTGTGCTGATCTCCTGATTTCAGGCTGATTTAAGCTCACACTGATGCAGACATGCAGAAAATGTGACGTAATTGCGGCCAAAAGAGCGAGCGAGTGAGAACCATGAACTCCAGCAGACATCTTGGAGCATCTGCATCACGTCTGCGCAGTTCAGCCGAAACATTTATCTGTCACGAAGACTGATTTCAGGTAAGAGAGGAGAGAAAGGAAGGAGGGAAGAAAGATGAACCTGAGGAACTTCAGCTCTCCTGACAGGATATAAATATCTCTAAATCTTTGTCCTGGTTCTCTTCAAGTTAGAGAGAAAAAATGGAGGCGGAGTGATGGGAAGGGGAGAACATGTGAAAGAAAGAAAGAAAGAAAGAAAGAAAGAAAGAAAGAAAGAAAGANGATGGGAAGGGGAGAACATGTGAAAGAAAGAAAGAAAGAAAGAAAGAAAGAAAGAAAGAAAGAAAGAAAGAAAGATAAAGAATGTTCATTTCCAGATTGTCACCATGGAAGACTTTGTAATCTGGTTTAAATGAATAATTAACTTAATGTGTTTGGTGAACTGTAACTGGTACACACAGGAAGTGGATGGATGTGGTTTATTCCATGGAGACGTTCCTCTGCTGTGGGTCTGTGGGATGCCTGAGTAACATTGATTGTCACATGGCTGATCTTTATACACTCTTTAGTGATGCTTTGCATTGTTTCCTCGTACATCATATGTGCTTCTTCACTGAAGAAGTTTAACATTGGGTGTGGCTAACATGATTAGCTTTCTAGACCATGTGACCATACTCTGACCTATATGAAAGGAGGGGATTTAGAGATTCCTGAGATGCTAATGAAGATGTAATACTGCAGCTAGGGATGAGTGAGTACACCATTATTTGTATCTGTATCTGTGCAACTAACAAACTATCTGTATTCCTACTCGGATGGGCGGGGCTTAGCCCAGAAGTGGAAGAGGCCTAGCCTAGAGAGTTAAGAATTGCTAGCTAACTGGCTAGTTAGCCTACAAGCTAGAAGCTAGTAGCAGCTAGTAGAAATGTGTGTTAGTATCAGTATCTTGCGTGTGAATGTCCACAGTAAATGAATGTGTGTGTGTTTAGCTGTGGACTGAGAATAATGTTGAGCTGAATCTGACAATAGCAACTATAGCTAATAGATGCTACTATGCTAGTGTGGACAGAGTGGCTGTGAGTCGTGTGGAGCAGCAGAGAGGAGCTCTGTGATTGGCTGCCTGGACAATCATGCAACCATGTGACACAGCACTAGTAAGCGCTACCCAATCAGATATTTTTTGTTTAACGAGCATGAATAGTACTGGGATGGTACTCGTGCTTGTTAATAGTGCATTATTCGTAACGGATACTCGTTTCATCTGAGTACTCGGCTGATCTCTTAACTGAAACGTTGGTCTTCAGATACTTTTTGCACTTTGCACATTTTTGCACAATGTGGTGAGCTGTAGTAAATATGACGAGGAGTTTTTCCTGCTTGGATTTTTAAAGTGCAGATCTCTCCTTTGCTGCCATGTAACCCTCAGTGATTAGAGACGACACACCTGTTTTCAGCTGCTGAGCAGGACTGAAAAAGAGCGCAGGTGTAAGGAACCAGGTGAGGAGCTAAAGTGAGTCCTGGTTCCGTGGTGAGAAATGAAGGGAAGTTTCCAACAGGGTTGGATTGGGATCCTAATTTTTACTGGGAATTTAAGGGGTCTAGTAGGGGTGGAAGGTGGGTAGGTATAGCATGGCCAGAAAATGCCAGTGATGCCTGGGGCGAATAACTCCGTAACTGTCTGCTATTTCTCCACATCACCCTTTCTCTTTGTAGAATACATTTTTTGTCTAAGTGCCAAGAAAATTATGAAAGAAAAAAAATTTGCTTAGTTTAAGTTAATTTGTGCAGTGTGAGGCCACTGGCCGGTCCACCAATGGCTGCAGCCCACCGGGAAAAGACCTGCCAGTATGGCCAATCCGACCATGGTTTCTGAGTTCCTGACAAAGTTTTGCTGTGAAAAGGCGCTGATGAGGTGTGTTCTGATTGTGTGTGTGAAAAATGAGAGTGCCTCGTCAAGCAGGCAGACGAATTAACGAGCAGGTGAGATAGAGCGGTGATTCCAGCCAACAGGGAGAAAAGAATAACAGAGAGATGATTGTAAAATGGAAATAAGAGTGGAGAAGGAAACAGCGATTACCTGGAAAGAGAAATATTAAAGTAGTCATGTGCAACACTTTCACATAAATCAGTGTGTTAGCCCTTACAGCTCCAAAACATCACAGTACCGCCCACTCAGCTTGATTGACAGGTATCTGGGAAATATAGAGGTGTGGAGAGGGTNGGGGAGGGAGTCAGATAGTAAGCAGTGACCTCTGACCTCAGTGACCTGCAGGGATAACATCAGGTCATGTACATACTTGTTTAGTTTAGGCTAAGTGACATATTTTAGTCATCATAATGATGATTTCTTATTGAATAAACTGGATCGTTATATTCAGATCATATTAAATAGATACATCATCATATTTGCTGTAATATTTCCTTGTTTTTGATCTTTATAATTTACCTGTGGCTCCTATATGTCACACCTGGTCATTTGAGGAGAGGGAATCTCTCTTTGAATAGCCTCTCCTAAGGTTTCTTCCATTTTCCTTATATCTGTGTGTGTCTGTAAAGCTTTGAGACGTTGATGTGATCCTGGACTACTAGGCAGATAAACTTGACATTGCTAATGCTTGCAGAGCTGGATTTACTCAGAATGAAGAGACTTTAAGAGGCTACTGGCATCTTCAGTGGATATTTAGCTGTAATTTAGCATAAAGTATGAAATCTTTAAATAATAATTGTGTCTTTGAATGTTTGATCTTACCAGTGATCCTGTATGTTTGAGCCCAATATATACAACCTGCATACGTGTTATGTTACTGAAAACCACTTTCCAAAACATAAAACCGTATTTTGGTTTTCCTGTTATTTTTTCAAATCCTCTAATCTTTCAAAACCAGATGTTCAGGGGATACACACACCTTAAAATTCAATGTTTCACCTTTTAACTTTTATGCTTGGTTGTAGAAGCCACGGTCATTTTAAATGCTCCATAAAAGCCGTCTTCTCCTGGGACTATATTTCCTGGCGGAGATATACGTCGTCTTCTGTCCAGCTTCATGTTGGCTCTCTGTGATGGATCACGTATCTCAAGTAGGGACGATATGGAAAAAATTTTATCATGATACATTTTTTTATATTGATCGGTATTGATATATATCATGATAGAAGTCATGGCAAAGATTCTGCTTCATTTCAACTCACTTGAACTTCGGATTTATTTTAACATTTTCTTTATGCATGTTCTGAACGCAAAAATAACCAACAAGCTGATATCTCAGGTCAATAACTTTAATCAGCCTAAAGCCTCATTTATACTTCACCTAACTATGCTTACATGTGCGTTTGTGTAGTGCATCATGAGCAGAATTGTGTACATACTGGCCTCCGTAGTTAACGTTGATCTGGAGGGTTAACGCTCTGTCTGCCAGGTGGCGATGTAATGTGAGGCGCTGTGACTTGATACAGACACAATTTAGCAGCCATGGAGGGTTAAGCTAGTAGCTACACAAGCATTTGCANTGATACAGACACAATTTAGCAGCCATGGAGGGTTAAGCTAGTAGCTACACAAGCATTTGCAGCAACAAACAAACATATAGAGCACTCACCCAATCATCTTCATCTGGAAAATAGTTTAAATCATATCTTAGAATGAGATATTTCCTGACTAAACATTTTGCAGCGGCCAGTAAGAGCTGTTGCGATTGGTCAGTTACAGTAATCAGCTGCTGCAATCATGTTTACCGGTACGAGGATTTTCAGGAAAGCACAGGAATAATACCCAGAAAAACAGGTAATTTGCTAAACAAATAAACTGATTGAACAATATACGGGTTTCTTTAAAAATCTAAAAAAAAAATCAGGGGGTTGGCTTATAAACACGAGATCAACTTTTCTACAGCAGATCAGCTTCTAAAAACTTACAGCCATTTCTCTGTCATCGGTTATCCTTGCACAGGTAATAATACAATTTTCATTTATTTAGTTTTACAGGGACCATCTACATTAATTAACATCACGCATAGCCATGGTGCAAATGCATCAGATTTAGCCAAAAGAAGGCTAATTTTTATCCGCAGTCCCTGGGCATAAACATTATTTTACTTGTTGGTCCCGCATGTGCTGCTCATGTCATGACAAATGTTCACAGCACTGCCCCCTGTGGTTTCTGTAGGTACTGCCGCATCAGGAGCATCGAGTTAATTCTGGATGACGCTCACAAACGACGCGTCAAACCGATGCTAAAAAGCGTGTCGGCTATTTTAAGTGTGAAGTATAAATGAGGCTTAAATCCCTCTCTTTCAGCAGTCCATATTGGCATCATAGCTTTTTACAGCACGTGTGACGTCTTTGTGTCTTTTTGTTTTGTGGTCATATGGTGCGGCGGCAGAAGAAGCAGTCTGTATGGTAGTTTGTTGGCGGAGACGCTCCACGGAGCGCTTGAAGTCACTGCTGTGACCCTGTAAGATGTCAGCTTCAGACGGTAAAATAAGTTTGCTGTACAGCCATGCTTCATCAGCGCATGTTACAGTGGACATGGCCGCTCTGTTTAGAGTCAGACTTTAAATAACCAGAATGATTTTTTTTACCTTCTTATCCACAGCATCTCTTTCTCTGGGACGTAACGCTGCTGAGCTTTACTTTCTTCATCATCATCTGATTTTTTTTTTTCCTCTGGAGTTTCATCTTTCTGACATCTTTGTCTGACTTTTGCTTACATATCACCACACAGGCTGCGGCGTGTTCACGTTTAGCTAAATGCTGCTTTGAGGAAGTAGGTGGGGCTGTTATTATGACACTGCCACCGGTTTGGCTAGGTTGTTCCAGTTCTGACACGCTATCATTAACTTCCTGTATTCAAGCACTATTTTCTATTGACATTATATTGATGTCCTCATTATTATATCAGAGATTTTTTTATATCGCGATGCGATTATATATCTTTTATATCATCCAGCCCTAATCTCAAGCAGGTTTCAAGTCTCTACAAGTAGATTTTTATAGCATACTGGAATGAACTGAAACCAATGTCAGTCTGGAAGGTAGGAAAAACAATCTAAAATTTACCGCTAAAGGCATATATTTTGGGAAATGGTTGTCAGTAACGTAACGTGTATGTAGATTATACATATTGGGCTCAAACATGCACAATCACTGGCACGTTCCTTTAACAGGCAGCAATTAGATTTTATTCATTTTCAGTATGAAACTTAAAAATGAAATAGTTTTGACATCGGTCATTTCCAGATGCTTCTTCTTCTTATTTTCAGGCGTTATTGCTTTACAGTAAAGACTCTTCGTGCTTCGCCGTCACATTAGACTGTAAACCGTCCGGATGTCTTGCTAACAGACAGAACGAAGAAAAGAGATTGAATTAACGTGACGATTAACGCTCACGTCCAGACTCACAGTCCAGGCTGGAGGATCGCTGTCACAGAAACATGAGCCCAGCCGCCTTTCTTTTGGAAAAATGCGAAACTTGAGCCAGGTACCTTCAGGCTTCAGGGACAAACAGTTGTGAAAAGAAAGTCCTCTCATGGAGGTTTACTCAGATGACAGCAGGGTGGAGGAGTGTGTTTTTAGGAGTGTGTGTACTCTGTTAATCCCAATAAAAATCATGTATAGACTATACAATGTTTGGTCTGTAAGTAACCAGGACCTCTTACAAGCAAAGCACACATGACCAGCCAGCTACATCCCCATTGGTTGTACAGTTGTAGATAAATTGAGAACATTCTTTGGTTTTTCATTTCAGAAACACATAATGCTTACATGCACAGTGAAGCTTTGCTTAAACGCTAATTAGAGGAACTACTGCAGTGTTCGTTCAAAACGCGCTTGTTCAGAACGGGCTGGACTTTCTGGTTTGCACCACAGCCTGCCATAATTTAGTTCTGCACGTCCTCTGAGCTAGCTTTGTTTACTGTATGAGGTCGGGTTCAGACCGTGCCAGTGGACTGGAGTGTATCCTGCCACGCGGACTACTTTTTGCCAGCACAGCTCAATTTGAGAACCGCTCATCCAAACAACTTCACACGTGACACTCCACGTCCTTGGGTCCTGATCAGTAAACCTCTGCTGAATATCAGCTTCATACAGCGCCGGGTTCTAGAGATGTTGGTGCTACAGACACAGATTTCTGTCTTTATAGATAGATTGAGACATTCTTTGGTTTTTCATTGCAGTCAAAACCACGGGTCACGATCTGTTCTTTTAGTCACTTCCTGTTTTAATTTTTAGACGTTGGTTTTCTTGCTGTTCTGTTAGTTCTTCTTCTGCTCTTTGTTTTAGTTTCCCGCCAGTTTTCTGCATCACCTGTGTTCAATCTGCTCATCACTGCTTCAGTATATATACAACCCATGGTTCCTTTGTTCTCTGCCAGGCCGTTTGTCTCCTGATCAGCTTGTGTCTTATGTTCCTCGTGCTCCTGTGTGTTTGTTTTCCTGCCTTTGTTTTATGGTTTGGTTCTGGTATTTTTGCCTTTGCTCGGTTTGGATTATCTACCTGGGTTTTGTAAGTTCATCCTCCTTCTCTGCTTGTTATTTTTTGCCTGCACTTTCCTATTAAAGACTGTTTATTCACTTAATATCATCTGAGCCTGCATTTGAGTCCTCACACTCCGGAATCACCTCCTGACAATATGCTTACGTGCACATTGAAACTTTGATTATACTCGGATTAGAGTAATAAATACATTTTTTTCAAACATCATGGAAATACCATAATCTAGCTATAAAGACAGAAATCTGCATCTGTAGCACCAACATCTCTAGAACCCAGCTCTGTATGAAGCTGATATTCAGCAGGTTTATTGCTCAGGACCCAAGGATGTGCAGTGTCACATGTGAAGTTGTTTGGATNATTCAGCAGGTTTATTGCTCAGGACCCAAGGATGTGCAGTGTCACATGTGAAGTTGTTTGGATGAGTGGTTCTAGAATTGAGCTGTACTGGTAAAAAGTAGTCCGCGTGGCAGGATATGCACCGGTGTGGCAGGACACGCTCCAGTCCAGTGGCACGGTCTGAACCCAACCCTGTACAGCAAACAAAGCTAGCTCAGAAGATGAGCAGAACTAAATTATGGCAGGCTGCAGCACACACCATGAAGTCCGGTCCAAATAGGCACGTTTTGAACGAACACTGCAGTAGCTTACTCTGTGTAACAGATTACAAAATGATTTATTTGGTTATGTAATTGTTATAGTTTAATCATTATGAACCACCTCTGCATGTGTTTCATCTACTAGCAAACTCTCATGATGTTCACATATATATATATATATATATATATATTTATTTATTTTTTTGTCTTAACAGCAGTTGTACTGACTGATTCCTTTAGAATTCAGAGTCCTTCAATTCAAAGTCCTTTAGAATTCAGAGCCTTGTTGCATTGCATTTGGGTACTTTTCATGCATGCAAAGGTATTTGTAAATATGTGAATACTGATATACATAAAAATAAGTTTGCACATCATTACGCTTCAGAGAGAATGGAGACTTCTGATTGGTAGATCAAGAAAAAACATCATGTGAGGCAGAAATGCAGGTGTTGTGGAGGAATAGAAATAAGGAAAATGTTTGATTTGTTACCCAACATGTATGAAAATTGAATATTTAGGCTCAAACATGCAAAATGGCCAGTATGGTCCTTTAAATCGTTGGCCTCTTAAACTAATTAAGATTTTACAAATACATCTAGTGACTGAAACAATGCAGCTGAGAACTTTTATTATTCTATATAAGCATCTCATGGGAGTAAATATGTCTGTGTTAGACTCTTGGATATTGACTGACATGTATTTTTAGCATTGTGAAGATTTTTTTCGCGTGCGTTTTGTCACGTCTGCAGATCTGTTGAATGTAACGTTTGCTGTATCCGACAAGATCTGATGCATCGGATTTAGTTTAGAAAACTTTTGTTCTTACGTTTGATTTCCCTGGTTTCTTTATTCCTCTTGTCTCAGTGAATGTTTGTTTGGGTAAAACAGGACTGTAACTCTTGGTGTGTGTGTTCTCAGGGTCAGTACTGTGACATCTGCAGCCAGGGGGACAGCGACCGCGCCCACCCCATCACCAACGCCATCGACGGGACGGAGCGCTGGTGGCAGAGCCCGCCTCTGTCCCGCAGCACCGAGTACAACGAGGTGAACGTCACCCTGGACCTCGGACAGGTAGGACTCGTTAAATACACACACACACACACACACACACACACACACAGACCCGCTCAGTAGAGCCCTGCATAGCCCTAGTTTTAGCCCTGTATCTGGCACAATCCTACACAGTTTTGTCTGAACCTGACCCAAAGCTGTTGACTTAAAGGACCATACCACCCATTTTGCATGTTTGAGCCTAATATATTCAATTTTCATACATGTAACATACATGACATCATTTCCCAAAGCATACTGCTGGAACAGTGAATTAAAAATGTTTTTCCTACCTTCCAGACCTCCACTGGTTTCAGTTCATTCTGCTATTAAAATCAACTTGTTTATACTGTAAACGTTCTTGGGATAGGTAATCCATCATCACCAACAAGACGTGTATTTAGGTGTTTTTTAGGAGTTATGTAATTTTAGCATTTAAGCGCAATAAAAAGCGTGGAGTGAATGTATGCATCCACTGGGGAATATAGTCCCAAAAGAAGACCTGTGTTTATGGAAAAATTTAAAGGACCGTGACTTCATAAGGCTGTGTAACTATTAGCAGGAGAAACATGGATTTTTAAGGTGGGTGTATCACTTGAATATTTGATTTTGAAAGTTTAAAAGATTTTACAAAATATCAGGAAAGATGAAATACGGTTTTATCCTTTGAGAAATGATTGTCAGTAATGTGACATGTATTACATGTATTATTATTGAATATATTATGCTCAAACAATTAAAATGGGTGTTATGGTCCTTTAATGAAATTCTTCGCCCTAGCCTGACCTGAGGCCTGCAGGCTTTTTTTTTTTTTTTTTTTTTTTTTTTGGCTCTTTTCAAAGTAAAACTAGCAGCTGTCAGTTGCTTCACAAAACAGCAATGCTGCAGATTCTGAGCAGCAACGTGAGCAGCATCAGGAGGATGTTATGATGTGAGCAGAGAAAAAAAAAGCCCGGCTCGGTTTGTAAATTGCCTGGGGGCTTGCCGGGTCCTGAGGCCCATGCAGGCCCCTGCTGCTCAGTCATTTCTGTTCTGTATCAGTGTTCCAGACTGTCGGATATCGAAACATTTTGTAAGACTGTGGAATGTCAATGTTATCCAAGGTTCCAGATTATCAGAGTGTTTTGGGGAATTGAATTCCAGCAGTCCAGTGCAGCAATGAAACATCTTTATGTTGATTCCAGAATTCCACTTGTCCTTACTAGCCTTTTCTAGAATTAAATGAAGCTGATGTCGTTCAGCCAGACTTTTCTGGAAGAAAACAAAATCTCACCAAACACCAGAAGAGAGTTTCCAGTGTGGTTTAACTGTTTGCTGGTGACAGATTCTCGTTTTTTCTGTCCTACCAGCAGTTCTTACCCTCTGCTGATAGTGAATGAAGCATAAATGTTTGGTGTTTAGCTGGTTTAAGTAGCAAACCTCAGTGATTCATCAGCTTCCTGCAGGACTCCTGTTACAAACCTGTTAATGTCTGCAATGAGTTATAGCTGTTATTCTTAGAAAACAGATCTGTTTGTTCTACCTGGTGTCAGTCACACACACACACACACACGCACACAATGGAAACAGTTCTTAACCTTTTTGTATCATCGAATGTTGCTCTTGAACAACCTTTTTATGTTTCTGAATGCAACTCTTTTGTTCTGCCTCTCCTGCTCGAGTGCCTTCCTCATTCAGCTGAGAGACTGTGTGTGTGTGCGTGCATGCATGCGTGTGTGTGTCTGACAATTACGTTTTCTGTTGTAGCACTCAGTTTCTCCTCCTTCTTTCCATTCTACCTCTCTTTAGCGTCCATCTTTATCTCTTTTTTTTCCTCTTCCTCTCACAGGGTTGAAGGTCTCAATAGAGAAGCAGGGAGTTGTGACTGTGTGTGTGTGTGTAGCCTATTAAAACTTTTAAAAGCCCATTTGTCATGGCAAAACTAAAAGAATGAATAAAAAGTCTATGAAGAACATAAATAACATCACAGCAGTGTGTTCTCTGTTTATCTGTTATCTGAATCAGGAGCTAAATATCTCTCAGGTGTCTTTAAGCTCTTTTTTTTTTCAACTTTATTATGATATGTTTCGGCTACATTTTGATCGGTCCACTTTAAACAATTTATTTTGGTGCCATATGTGCCTCAGACATTCATTTTCTTATTTCAGATCTCACCAAGCCGTATTTTATAGAAACAGCTGTTTTATTTTACCTTAAAGTGTCTTAAAAAAAAAAAAAACTTGATTATTAATAAATGTCTACTATACTTTTTTATTCTCAGAATACAAATACTTATTGAACCATAAACAGATGAATATTACACACCGCTGTGTTTAATTTGGGTTTTTTTCTTTTTGTCTTTTCAGCTACACTTTTTTCTTAAAAATTTATTCCATTTGTGCAAATCTGTGCAAAATCACACGCAGTATCACGTCACTGATTCATTACAAAAATCACATCAAGCTGAATAAACTGATATCAGAGTAAAAAGCAGCAGGTTAAAAGAGTTTCTGCTGCTTTTCTCTGTTCAGCCTCCAAATGTTTTATGGGTGGTAGCTGTTAAGAGATGATGGACGTGGAGGGAGGGAGGGAAAGAGAGAGAGACTTGTTTCCAGGTTGCAGCGTCTTAAAAGAATGTAGGTGGACTCAGGCCATGGTTTACAAGAGTGTGTGTTTGTTTGTGTTATGTGTGTATGTCAGCAGAAAGACCCCAGCACACAATCTCTCTTCTCTCTCCCCCCCCCCCCNCCATGAATAAAAGGCAGGGACTGGAATGTCTGTGAACCTGTCTCAACCTGCAGAGGGGAAGACGTGTTAGCTTCCCCCAACTCCTCTATCACTCTAACCCCAGGCCTCTCTCTCGCTCTCTCTCTCTCTCGCTCTCTCTCTCTCTCTCTCTCTCTCTTACTGTCAGTATTTTACAGTACATGGCAGTAGTGTTTCCTGTCAGCAGACTCTTTCTGTCATGGCTACCACATGTAGCTGCTGTAGTTTTCTCAGCTCAGACACGCTTTACGTTGGTGAAGCCCAGCAGGCCTGATCCCCATCCACGTTACTGACAACCTTCTCCAACACAAAACCTTATTTTAGTTAACCTGTTATTTTTCTAAATCCCCTAATCCCAGGCTACTCATATAAATCTTAAAGGTCCACAAAAAAAATTTTCAATAAGACAAAGGTCCATTTATTAAGATCAGATTGGGATCCTAATTTTTACCGGGAATTTAAGGTATTTGGGGGGGGNGGGGGCGCTGACAAAACTAGCTGCTCTCAGACATTTGGTTTCACTTTGTGGAGAATTTTGACTCGTCTCACAGTGATATTTTGCAGATACAAATACCTATGTTTGCCTATTTTTAATCAGCTGCTGTTTGACACGTGCTTCCAGTTGTCAATAAGACATTCAAGTCTTTTTTTTAAGTTCACAATTTTCTTTATTTTGGCTGGCCATTTGTCACCATTAAGCACAATTAAACACGTTGGGCAAACACTGTATGCCTCCTCCACTCTCAAACAGCAACACCGCTGCAATCACTGCTTTAAATAGCTCATTACAGAGACACTCCGCCCACTGTCTGAATGTGGAAAAGCACAAACATACAAACAAAAATGGCTCCTACAACATATGGAAAGTAGAATTTGCTCAGTGTCCGGAGACAGTTGTGGTTTGGTCCAGATCTGGACCGCAGTCCGGACTTTGAGGATGACTGCCCTAATCTTTCAAAGTTAAATGTTCAGGTGATACACACACCTTAAAATTCAATGTTTCACCTGCTAGCATGATTGTAGAAGGCACGGCCATTTTAATTGCCCTGTAAAACCTGTCTTCTCCTGGGACTGTATTTCCTGGCGGAGACATACACTGTCTTCCCTTCAGCTTGTGTTGGATCAGTTAAATAAAGTTACTCCAAAAAAAATCTTAATGGACATTTTGCTCACTTATTGTTTCAAGTCTCGTTTCAAGTTGATTTTTATAGAGTACTGGAATTAACTGAAAGCAATGGCAGTCTGGAAGGTAGGAAAAACAATCTGAAAATTTACTACTCCAGTAGCATGTTTTGGAAAATGGTTGTTAGCAATGTAACATGTATGCAGGTTGTATATATTGGGCTCAAAGATGCACGATCACTGGTATGCTCCTTTAACAGTGCACCATAAAAGAAGAGAAGATGAGTAGTAAAGTATCTTGGTTTTTTTTTTTTTTTAAAGATTTATATATGTGGCAACATAGTTAATTAAAAACCTAATTTGTACTACATCAGTCTGTGAGAATGTTCCTGTCAGCAGGTACCAAGCAGAGATTCATCTGTCCAGCCCAGTTTATCAAAGACTGGAATTCTAATGGAATCTGCAGAGAGTTTAGTCCCAATGTGAGAAATCCACAATTTCCAAACTTTACATGTAAATGACTCCTCCACCCATAGCTATGATCTAATATGTTTCATTTTACCTTAAAGATGAAGCAACAGCCACTACAGTCTCCTCTTCCTCCTCTTCCTCTTCCTCCTCCTCCTCCTCCTCCTCCTGTCAGCACCTGCCTATCTTCTACAGATAGCACCCAGTCCAATATAGGCATATCTATCTTCTCTACCTTCCTCTCTTCTCCCTCTGTCTCCTCCTCATCATCCTCACATTCCTCCTCTTCTTCTTCTACCACTCCTTTTCCCGCCCCTTTCTCCCTCCCTGATCTCCTCTTCTCCTTGATTTTCTATAAGTTACTCCCAACGTTTCTTCCACCTTTTCTTCCTGTTCTGCTCCTGTGCTCTCACTTCTTTAGTGGCAATGCTCTCTTAAAGGACCATACCAACAATTTTGCATGTTTGAGCCTAAGATATTCAATTTTCATACATGTAACGTTACTGACAGTCATTTCCAAAGCATACTACTGGAACGGTGAATTAAAAATGTTTTTCCTACCTTCCAGACCTCTATGGGTTTCAGTTCATTCTGCTATTAAAATCAACTTGTTGATACTTGAAACATTCTTGGGATAGATAATCCATCATCACCAACAAGACGTGTATTCAGGTTTTTTTAAGAAGTTATGTAATTTTAGTGTTTAAGCTCAATAAAAAGCGTGGAGTGAATGTATGCCTCCACCGGGGAATATAGTCCCAAAAGAAGACCTGTGTTTATGGAAAAATTTAAAGGACTGTGACTTCATAAGGCTGTGTAACTATTAGCAGGAGAAACATGGATTTTTAAGGTGGGTGTATCACTTGAATATTTGATTTTGAAAGATTAAGAGATTTTGCAAAATATCAGGAAAGCTGAAATACAGTTTTATCCTTTGAGAAATGACTGTCAGTAATGTAACATATATGAAAAATAAATATATTAGGCTCAAACATGCAAAATGGGTGGTATGGTCCTTTAAACCCTACAGGTCACATGACATATTTCACCAAAAAGTCAGTTTGAGCTGCACCGTGTTGTACCTGAAAATGCATAACTCAGCCAAGGACACGCAATCTTCCACATTTATTAATATATTAATAATAATATTTACACATGCACAATCTATGTGCATCTATAATCATATCTGTCTAATGTGCTATATATGGAAACACGGACTTGGCCTCGGGCCCAAAAGAAACAGAAAACATGAACTCCTAAAGATCTCCCTGCATTCTTAGATATGTACGTCCTTCCTCTCTACCTGTCTCCTCCTGTTTTACTGCATTTTTTTTTTTTTTTTTTTTTTTTTGTTAAAGCCAAATTTGATTTTCATCAGATGGAAGATGTAGAGGACTGACGGCTCGCTGACATGTAGGAAGAACCTGAATCATATCATCAGGTCAGATCAAGTTCAGCACCGTTCAAACAGAATGAGTGCTGTAAGACCAGAGAGGGTGATGTAAGCGTGTGTGTGTGTGTTCAATGTCATTCCTTTGCTGTGTGATAGTGGAAGGATTCTGTAATCACAGGTAAAAGGAGAGACAGAGATAACATCTTTGAAAAGAGGAAGGAGGAGAGATGTTGGAAAAGGGAAAAAAGGAGGGAAGGGATGAAGGAATGACAGGAGAAAGTGAAATATGAAGGGAAGGGCAAATGAGATGACAGGAAAACAGGGTAGGAAGATTGAAAACAAGGAAGGAGGACAGCAGAGAAAATGAGAGGAAGAGAAAAAAGACAGAAGGTAGCCTGGAGGAAGCAGAGGAGGAGAGAAGACGAATAGGTGGAAAAGAAAAGATGGAGAAGGAAAAGAAAAGTTGGAAATGGAGGAGAAGACAAAGCGTAGGGGCTAGCTTCTTGTTTGTCAAGAATTACGTGAAGAAGGAGAAATGAGGAGGAGGAGGAGCAGGAGGGTTAAAGCATGGAAAAGAGGAGGAGGAGGAGGAGGAGGAAAGAACAGAGGATGGTTGTCCTCTGTCATTTACCTGTCATTTCATTGTCTGGTTCAGCAAGCTGTTATTATGAGCCTCAGCTGGAAACTCTGTGTGTGTGTGTGTGTGTGTGTGTGTGTGTGTGTGTGTGTGTGTGTGTGTGCATATTCTTTAGGTGAGGTCTTCTGTTTTCTGTCTTCTGGGCTGGAAATTTTTCTTTCTGTCATCGGAAACATCAAAACAGACATGTTGATTTATTAACGTGTTGACTTATTAACATGTTGACATGTTAACATGTTGACATATTAATGTGTTGACTTATTAACATGTTGACTTATTGACGTGTTGACTTGTTAACGTGTTGACTTATTAACATGTTGACATATTAACACGTTGACATATTAACTTGTTGACATTAACACGTTGACATATTAACTTGTTGACATGTTAACATGTTGACATATTAACGTGTTGACTTATTGACGTGTTGACTTATTGACGTGTTGACTTATTAACAGGTTGACATATTGACGTGTTGACTTACTAACGTGTTGACTTATTAACGTGTTGACTTACTGATGTGTTGAGATATTGATGTGTTGACTTATGAACATGTTGACATATTGACGTGTTGACATATTAACATGTTGACTTATTGACGTGTTGACTTATTGACGTGTTGACTTATTAACAGGTTGACATATTGACGTGTTGACTTACTAACGTGTTGACTTATTAACGTGTTGACTTACTGATGTGTTGAGATATTGATGTGTTGACTTATGAACATGTTGACATATTGACGTGTTGACATATTAACATGTTGACTTATTGACGTGTTGACTTATTGACGTGTTGACTTATTAACAGGTTGACATATTGACGTGTTGACTTACTAACGTGTTGACTTATTAACGTGTTGACTTACTGATGTGTTGAGATATTGATGTGTTGACTTATTAACATGTTGACATATTGACGTGTTGACATATTAACATGTTGACTTATTAACGTGTTGACATATTGACGTGTTGACATATTAACATGTTGACTTATTAACATGTTGACATATTGATATGTTGACATATTAACATGTTGACTTATTAACATGTTGACATATTGACGTGTTGACATATTAACATGTTGACGTGTTGACATATTAACATGTTGACTTATTAACATGTTGACATATTGACTTGTTGACATATTAACATGTTGACTTATTAACATGTTGACATGTTAACATGTTGATATATTAACGTGTTGACATATTAATGTGTTGACTTATTAACGTGTTGACATATTGACGTGTTGACTTATTAACGTGTTGACATATTGACGTGTTGACTTATTAACGTGTTGACTTATTGACGTGTTGACTTATTGACGTGTTGACTTATTGACGTGTTGACATATTGACGTGTTGACGTATTAACGTGCTGACGTATTAACGTGTTGACGTATTAACGTGTTGACTTATTAACGTGTTGACATATTAACGTGTTGACTTATTAACGTGTTGACATATTAACGTGTTGACTTATTAATGTGTTGACATATTAACATGTTGACATATTAACGTGCACCTTGCACTTGCACCTCCTTCTCAGTAACTGGGTTTGTGTAGTTTTCCATCCACTTAAAACATTCTGAAAACTTGCTGTTGCTGTTTCACTTGTATCTGATCAATCAGCAATGTTTGGTCTTGCAAGCTCCGCCCACCCAGTCTTTCCAACACAAGCAGACAGTCCCTATCCTGAAGCTAAGAATGGCTCAGGATCTATATAGTTCCAACACCAAAATGGGTCCTGGTCTTTTGTTGTGAGACATAGGAAACTTCTTGAGATCCTGAAAATGCTCCTTGATGCAGATGAAGTAAATTGAGAGTCTGACCAATGATAGATGATTCCATGATACTGACTGAGTTTCAAGTATTTAATATCATGAAAGAGAACTGAAACCTGTATCTTTTTGGAAGATAAGAAACGGCATTCAGAAATCTAAAATTAACGAATAAAATGGGCCAAAACTACAAACGTCTGACATTTTCCTTTAAATAGCCTTCAACCATGTGGGATTTAAAGTACTAAAAAGATGGATTTGACTCATGGAGCGGTGGGCAGTTTCTAAGTCTGATCTGAGTGTTTCTCATGTCACGTTGCTGTGGTTTCCTGGTGAGTTGGCAAGCTTCCCTATGGGAGAAACACACACACACACACACACACACACACACACACACACACACACACACAATGTGCTGAAGTAGCACCATTGTTTGCCATGCGTAACAGGGAGCTTGGTGCCAAATGCTCCCAACTAAACGCTTCCTGCTATTGATGTGGTTTGAAGGTTCAGACTTACCTTTAAAGGACCATACCAGTGGTTTTTGTATGTTTGAGCCCAATAAATGCGACCCACATACACATTATGTTACTGCCAACCATAAAACCGAATTTTAGTTTTTGTGTAATTTTGTGTAATTTTGCCAATTTTGCCATTTTGTGTAATTTTCCCCTAATCTTTCTAAATCAAATGTTCAGGACACACCCACCTTAAAACTGTATGTTTCGCCTGCTAACACTGATGCTTCATTGTAGAAGGCACAATCGTATAAACTTCTCAGTAAAAGCCATCTTCACCTGGGACTATATTCCCAAGCGGAGACATTTTCGTAGGTGAAGCTCCATGTTTGATCAATTAAATTAAATAACTGCAACAAAAAATAAGAACAACATGTTGTTCGCTGTGATAGATTACTTATCTCAGGCACGTTTCAAGTCTAGTCAGGTTTTCTCCACCCAATCCACGATAACGGAGAAGAGAAGCTCCCCAAAAAGGGATGAAACCTCAGGAGAAACAATTAAAAGAGATGGTCTGTCATCACAGTAGTCCAAGACTTGATTAGCATAAAGCCAATTGCATGCTAAAATGTTAGCATTGAGCCTGCCATCACTCAAAGTATCATTAAAGTGTTGTAATTCATAAATAGAATGTGCTAACACTTTAACACATGCTAAATTGTTAGCATTGAGCCTGCTGTCACTTACATTATTGTGTGTTGAAGTGTTAGCACGGAGCCTGCTATTGCTCACATTTTTGAATGCTGAAGTGTTAGCATGGATTCTGTTGTTGCATTACAAGGATAAATGGTTAGCACAGAGCCTGTCAGCATACTGCATGCTAAAGTGTTAGCATGGAGTATGCACATTATTTTGATATATTAATTGCCGAAGTCTTTCTTTCTTTCTTTCTTTCTTTCTTTCTTTCTTTCTTTCTTTCTTTCTTTCTTTTCGCCTGCCATGAGTCATTCAGCCACACATTTTAGTCACGCTCTTTATTTCCTATTTCACATCATTTCACTCTCTTGCCCTTTGTCATTTGGAGGGTCAGCAGTTGCACTCTGTCATTCCTCCTTAAGTCTGTCATCATCTGCTCATCTTTCTCTTTTCCATCCATCCTGCCAGTTCAGGGTTAAATGTTGCCTCTGAAAATGCGTTCTCTCGCACAAACGGTGACACACACATTTTTGTGTCATTCATCATGTGTAGTGGGCAGGAAAATGAGCAGCAAGGGGGACAGAAAGGGGAGAGAAACAAATCTGACCTTAATAGGAGTGAATCAGCTTTGAGTGAACTGAGAGAAAGAGGGAGAAAAAAGGAAGGGATAACGCTGATGTTATGTAAAGTGGAGGCAGAAAGATTAAAACTGGAGGGAGGTGGTTAAGAATGAGGGAGGGATGATGGATGGGTACAGAAGGGAGGAAAAGGAGGAAGGGCTGGTAGTCCAGAACAGTTGGCTTCTATTTAAAGGGTCGTTTTTTGGGCTGTTTCTGCTTCTGTATGTTGCTGTAGCTGCTCTGAGGGTTGTTGATGTTGGCAGGTTAATTTAGATAAATACAGATATCAGAGTTTCTTCTACGTATCCTCCTGCTTTTGGCATCTGAAGTGGAGATCTCAGTTTAAGTGCAGCACTGTTTATTTAAATATGAAAACCATGCTCAGATTCGATTCTTATCTTCTACTTGTTAGATTGCAGTCTAGATAATTATCTGCCAATATCTGTTTATGATGTACACTACAGGCCAGAAGTTTGAGGCTACCCCAGATTAAAAAAAAAAAAAAAAAAAAAAGATCATCAATACACAGTTTGTTTTACAATTTATTGCACAGGAAATGACAAAAATACATTTTAAAAAATGAATGTAACTAATTAGTTTTCAAGAAGAATTAGTCAACAAGAGTACATTATGAAGCCACTACGGCTTAAAGGACCATACCACCCATTTTGCATGTTTAAGCCTAATATATTCAATTTTCATACATGT
>VXCM01004204.1:37413-51797 GCA_014773175.1 Lucifuga dentata
TTTTTTTTTTTTTTTTGCTCTTTCTCCTTCCTTTCATTTTTTCCTTTTTTGTTTTATTTTTATTTTCCTTTTACCCCTACTTGCCCTTCAATCTTTCTTTTTGTCACTTTCCCCTCCGCCCATCTTTTTGCCCTCTTTCAGCCCTGTCCATCTCCCCTGTTTTCGCTTGTCGTCTACCTTCTGTCACTTCAACATTTTTCCAGTCCTCCTTCTATCCCTCCATCTCTCCAGCCATCATCTTTGTGTTATCAGTGGGGCAGGTGGCATCGTTTCCTCCTCTCCAGCTATTGGAAAGCAAAGAAAGACAGATAGAGAGCAAAAACAGACAGAAAGACAGATAAGAACGACAGCCTGTTAGAAAGGTGGAAGCTTGATGGTGACAGATGGAAGGATGAAAGGAGTAATGAAAGATAAACAGTGGCTTTCTCAATGAAACAGACTAAGCAACTTTAAAAAAAAAAATGTAAATGGTATGTGACACCATTCAATTTGGATTTTTTTTTTTTTTTTTTTNTTTTTTTTTTTTTTTTTTTTTTGCTCATGTGTGAACGTGTGAAGAGTGAAAAAGCACATATTACCTTAAAGGACCATACCACCATTTTTCATGTTTGAGCCTAATATATTCAGCTTTCATACATGTAACGTTACTGACAATCATTTCCCAAAGCATACTACTGGAACGGTGAATTAAAAATGTTTTTCCTACCTTCCAGACCTCCATTGGTTTCAGTTCATTCTGCTATTAAAATCAACTTGTTGATACTGTAAACGTTCTTGGGATAGGTAATCCATCATCACCAACAAGACGTGTATTCAGGTTTTTTTAGAAGTTATGTAATTTTAGTGTTTAAGCTCAATAAAAAGCGTGGAGTGAATGTATGCCTCCACCAGGGAATATAGTCCCAAAAGAAGACCTGCGTTTATGGAAAAATTTAAAGGACTGTGACTTCATAAGGCTGTGTAACTATTAGCAGGAGAAACATGGATTTTTAAGGTGGGTGTATCACTTGAATATCTGATTTTGAAAGATTGAGATTTTGCAAAATATCAGGAAAGCTGAAATACAGTTTTATCCTTTGGGAGATGACTGTCAGTAACGTTACATGTATGCAAGCTGAATATATTAGGCTCAAACATGCAAAATGGGTGGTATGGTCCTTTAAAATGTTATGAAGTCATTGCAGACATTTAAAGATACTTTGAAAAGCCACAGCTTATAGAATTATTTCTGTCTCATTTGACTCCATTAGTTGTTTTGTTTAACTTTGTCGCTTAAATCCTGATCTGTGCGTGTGGGTATTAGATTTGGGAAATTAAAATAATAATAATAATAATATAAAGACACTATTAGGGCCATATTAGGGTGTATTGGGGGCATATAAGATGGAGAAAAAAACAATGAGGGGAGCATTATTTTGAGTTTTTAAACTCACAAATTTGCGAGTTTGAAAAGTCTGTATGTTTAATTTGACAATTTTGCTTTAAAAGTACAATATTTCTTTATTGCTAAATCTGATGGAAAAGTACAATTTAATAAGGTCATGTACTGCAGGAATAGTCACAATGTGAGGTGGTTTAATTCCCCCGTATTATTTTTCTGAGTTTAAAAACTGGCAGATTTATGAGTTTAAAAACTTAAAATAATGACCCCTCATTTTTTTTTCTATCCTATGTGGCCCAAATATACCGTCATACTATCAAAAACATTCAGATGTAGGTATAGGTATATAGCTATACCTACCTATCCTATAGGTAAAAAAAATTGGATTTGGGCATCAAGACCTGTAGTGTAAATGTAGCCTGACATAATCAATACATTAAAATGGGAGTAATTTAACTCTCTGGAGTGTCAAATCAATTTTTCAAGAAAATTTGTCATTTAAGAAAAAAAAAATCCAGTCTAAAAGAATTTAGCAAACACTAAAATAAATCATCAGTTTTCTACTTGATTAAGATCCTAGAAAATAAAAGATAATCTCCAAAACTCAGCAAACAACATCTCAGAAGTTTCTTTAGACTCCAGAGGATTAAATAATCCTAATTTAGATGTGTGTTTACGTGTGTTATTTGAAAGGTGTCTGAATGTGGTTTTTGTGGATCCGGCTGGTTTTATATGTAGGTTCAGTGATGTCCACTTTTAGTCGGATCATCAAGAAACATTCTAATGAATGTCGCCTGAAAGGGAAAGAGCGGTGGAAGTGATTTTAAATAGTAGTGAAATGACTGGTTAAGCCTCTGAAACTTCATCAGATGATTTTATTAATCTAATAATGGTTTTACATCATTTATCAAACAAATGTGAGGATTTCCAACCAGCGTCAAAACCTGAATCCCTCCTGAATTCCTTTAGTCTGGGAACTTCTGATGGACACATGTGGCTGCTTTTGACATTTTCTGTACTGACCAGTTTATTGATTCATCAAAAAAAAATTATCGTTAAATTAGCAACAAATCAGGGTCGGACGTGTCATCCCACCCGTCCGTCCACCATAAAGTCGACCCAGAATGTCCAAACACCTCCGTCCTTTTGTCTTTCACTGTTTGCTCACCCTCACAACCTCCTTTTGATGCAGCGGCGGTCTGGAGCCTCCCTTCAGAGCGGCCCTCAATCGGCCTTTATCACGCCATGGTGTCCGTGAGCGTTAGACCCATTCAAAAACCTGAGGAGAACAAACATGGAGGAAACGGTTGGTTGTGAATGGCTGCTGAAGTGTCTCAGATTCTTCACAGAGAAAGTAATTAAAGGACCATACCGGCCATTTTGCATGTTTGAGCCTAATATATTCAGTTTTCATACATGTTACGTTACCGAAAAAAATTTCCCAAAGGATAAAACCATATTTCAGCTTTCCTGATATTTTGCAAAATCTCTTTAATTTTTCAAAACCAAATATTCAAGTGATACACCCACCTTAAAAATCCATGTTTCTCCTGCTAATAGTTAGTTATGAAGCAGCATAAATCTACATGTTGCCTTTAAGTCAAATCTGGCTTCACAGTTTTCTTGGTATATGAACCAAATAATGAATAAGACTCAGAATATATCCCAATTCTGTCTTTGTCCCACGTTATTTATCTAGCATAGTAAACTTCTTCCTGTTTTGATTTTATTACTCCCGCCCCAGACACTTCTGACCAATGAGCAGAGAGAACATTCTCACGTGACTTTTGTTGACATACACCACTGCCCAAAACTTTAGAATCAGTCATCATTGAAGTCATTCTTGCTATTTTATTCGATAAGTGTTTTTGAAGTTATATGAAACAAACACCAAAATGTATTTTAAGATGTTTTATTTAGCATTTAAAAGTGTTTAAATGCTAAATAACAGTATTTTAGTGATTTCTCATGGTGAGATTTAATCTCTGCTTTGGAAATATTCAGCATCAGTTTCTAGAGCATCAGGGAATAATCTAGNGGTGAGATTTAATCTCTGCTTTGGAAATATTCAGCATCAGTTTCTAGAGCATCAGGGAATAATCTAGAATTTCCTGGAAACACATACAGCTTCTCTACATGAATTTGGAATCATCTATAATGATGTCAGGATTCTGGACAATTTAAATAAAATGTCTTCATTGTTTACAGCTTCTTGCAAATTATTTTAAACCTGTAGCTGCAAAATACTAACAGAAATATAGAATCATTTTATACATATGAAACTAAACTAGTTTGACATGACTGGAAACATTCTATGTGAAAATCACTAGTGATTACACACTTTTGAGCGATAGTGTATTTTGGTCCGATTGATTTTTTTTCCAGTCTGAAACTGAATCAAACCAACCAGTAAATGCAGCATTGTAACTATTTATTTCCTGATTCAGACCAAAGCAAACGAGCTGCAGGTCTGAAAACTTCCCTAGATGTTGTTATCAGCATCAGCCTCAAAACTCCACAACCATCAGCTTCCAGCTGTTTCCAGCTGCAGTGTGNGTTGTTATCAGCATCAGCCTCAAAACTCCACAACCATCAGCTTCCAGCTGTTTCCAGCTGCAGTGTGTGAGGAGTGTGTGCGGCTTCTGTCCTCTGCAGATGAAACCCAGAGAGGAAAACACTTTTTCTGCCAGGCTCGTCTTCCCAACACACACCACTGACTTTGACTCCATCCTTCCTCCTCTGCCAAGACAGACTAAGAATAGCCTGATGCTAATGTCCGCCGCTATCAAACAATGAGCTCATTTAGTTAGACAGAAGAGCTGGACGCAGATGGGCGGCATTTAGCTGTGGCTACGTGTTTACTGTAAAAGCTGCCATGTGGTATTTTTAAACTTTGACATTTAAGTGTCAGCTGATTTGGATTAGAAAACTTAACAACCTGAGAGGAAACAGATCTAGAGAGATTTAAAGAAAAACCACACAGGCTAGTTAAAATATATTGGTGCTTTTGTTTTGTGAAGACCCACCAGCTCGTGATGCATTTTAGGTTCCATGTCAAACCTGAAGAAATGCATAAGTTTTCTTATTTCGAGGCTTCTTATTTTGTGTTTGAGATTTTGATACAAACTTATATTGCACCTTTAATTTGTAGAATGTTCTTTTTCTGGTGTTTTTTCCCTTTAACCTTTTCTTTGCTGCAGTATGATGGTGTATTAGGGCCACATAAGACAGAAAAAAAACAAGGGGGAACATTATTATGAGTTTTTAAATTCACAGATTGCTAGTTTTAAAACTCGAAAATTTGCCAGTTTTAAAAGTCTGTATGTTTATAATAATTGGATGATTTTGTGCTAAAAGAGCAAGTATTTCTTTATTGCTAAATCTGATGGAAAAGTATAATTTAATAAGGTCATGTACTGCAGGCATAGTCACAACGTGAGGTGGTTTGATTCCCGTTCTCTTTATTTTCCCTTTTTCATTATTAAAGAAAAATTAAATTATTATTTAAAAAAAAAATTAAAATGATTATACATCATTAAGAATAAAAGTCATTTTTTTAATTAAAAAAATTTCATTTTTTAATTATTTTAAGTACATGACCTTATTAAATTATACTTTTCCATCAGATTTAGCAATAAAGAAATACTTGTGGTTTTAGAGCAAAATTATTAAATTATAAGCATACAGAAAACTGGCAAATTTTCAAGTGTTAAAACTCACAAATTTGCAAGTTTAAAGACTCAAAATAATGCCCCCCTCGTTTTTTTTTGTTTTTTTTTTCATCATATATGGCCCTGATATGCTGCCTTACTTCAGGGATTCGCTCACTAAAATTAAATTTCTTCTCTCTTCAAGATTTCACATTAATTAATGTGAATGAGATCCTTTATTTCCATGTAGTTTCCACATTTGAGAATGCTATGTACCTGTCAGATATTTTCCATTTAGGTCATTGTCTCTAAAAAAAAAAGAAATAGCAAAACAATAAGAACAATCCTTATTAGTCATTTTATGAAATCATTTTGTGTATAGCAAAGGTTTCAGTACAATGAGACAGTATTTGTTCTGATTTGGAGAGTTTTGATGGAAAGATGGAAGAAAATGGAGCAAATTTTGGTGAAAGAACCTCAGATAATACATTATTAAAGCCAAAGTAGAGAAAAAAAAAATATCATTAGTTTTCACATAATTGCTAATATGATAATGTCTTATGAACTCTTGTTGTTTGTGTTGTCATATTTCAGATCCATTTTTTAAAATGTCCTATATGTGGGATTGTCCTGTAGTTCCTTCCAAATGGAATTCCATCTTTCTTTTTGGGACCATTCACCCTTCCATCACTGGAATGTAGCTTTCATTGGAAGCTATCTGCAGTTTATCAGTTATCAGATTTGACTTATCAGCAGCAGTGTTTCTGTGAATGGAGGCTCAAACCAGAACATGTGAAGAAACTGTAAAGGAGACAGGGAGGAGGAGGAGGAGGAGGAGGAGAAGCAGCAGGGATAAAGACAGAAGTTTGCCCTCGTTAATGTGACGGTAAATATTGGTTTTGTCCAGATCAACCCCAGCAAATTGTTTGAGTTTCTCCTCTTTTCTTAGCTGTTGAATGGAATGAAGGAGCTGGGGGAGGAGAGGAAAAGAAAAAAGAGTCGGGGGTTAGTGGAGGGTTGAAAGTCTGTAGAATCAGAAATATCAGGTCGATGAGCCAAAGTTCAACTCTTAGTTGAAGGTTGAGGCAAAGGACCAGACAGTTTAGTCCGTTTTAGAACGACTGCTTTGGTTTGTAAATCAGCAAATTCTGTACAGAAACCCACAGATTCCAGCTCATAGCCAGCTTCAAAAAAACTAACCAGATGATACCAACACGTCTGCCAGCAATCCAACAACAGATTTTAATCTGCAGAGGTCAGTAGACAGTCTGATACGACACACATGCCTGAACTCTTTTATTAAGATTGGTGTCTTTTATGTTTAACAGGAAGAAAGACTAAATGAAGAACATTTAAAACGTGAACATGTTCATCAAAAAATGCGGCAGCGGAAAAAGTAAATTAACTGACGTCTGTCAGAGCGATCATCGTGTTCTGTCAGGACAGACAGCAGGAATGTCTTCCTACGTGGACAAACAGAGGAGTGTAGAGACGGATGGAGGGAAGTCAAAGGAGACGGAGGAGGAGGAGACAACAAACAGAGGGGAGTGTTTTCCCATAGTTAAGCCATAAAAGAGTGAATGGGAGTGGAGCGTGTGTGTGTGTGTGCGCGCGTGTGTGCGCTTATGAATGGAAGTTGATTTTAGCTGAAGAGCACTTTTGTGGAGTTTTTGAAGGGAAGCTGAATCCACTGCTGAGACATTCGTTTTAAACATCTTTTTGTTTTAATTGCAGCATTAAAACAGCAGAAATAAAGAAGATAAACAAGAGTGAAAGTTCTTTTTTTCTGTTTTCAGTTTTATTCTAGATTTTTGTTTTATATTGCAGAAAACGCTGCTGTGGTGTTTTCAGCACTCATTGCTCCCTCACCAAGTCCAGAAACATTATTAAATATCATTTCTACTATTTAGATAATAATAACAACCTGTAAAAACCTAAAAAAAAAAATACATACTTCAGTCACAGAGATTCAAGGTGTTCAGGTAGTATGACCGTAAGCAAAAGAGATGAACAATGGAGGATTCAGACTGAATATTTAGCCATAGGTGACTCAGTGTGTGTGTGTGTGTGTGTGAGTGTGTGTCCACCTCAGAGGGTTTGAGGTCAGTTGGAGCCTCCTGAGTCTTAATGTTCTCAGGGCTGGCTGGCTGTGACGTGCTCCACAGGACAAAGTCCACACTTAAAACCCATCACACATGGTAACTATGGCAACAACTGAAGCAGAGTGCGAGTGTAAAGGCCAAATTAGATTTTCCGCACAGACGTTATGGCGTGAGCTGACACGGAAACATGATAAGCAGATACGTGGAGCTTTTATACTCCGCGTGTCTTCTCATCAGGCCAAAAACTTTTATTTAATCATTCTTATCAAACGTGTATCAGAAACGGCTACGAGAATTGTCTGTCTGAGTTACAAAATCTGGGATGTGCACGGACAGATGAAAAAGGTGCTGCGCGGACTTTTGTGCACCCTCGCGGATTCATCGGGTATAAAATGAGTTTAAGTGTGTGTTATGGGGACAGAGATGGACATGTTGTGTTTGTAGGCGTTTCTCAAAATATTTCAGTCTTAATCCAGGCAGAGACTGTACGGCTGTCAGTGATGGCATGCGTTGCGTTATACTTTCATGCAGCATTGAGACAACCATGATTCACGCTAAAGCTGCTGATGTCTGTGCTTACGCTGGTCGACACGCCTGACGTACTCGCACCGCACATTTAAACAGAGCCTCCACTTAGCTTTGTCTGTTGACAATTCCAACAAAGTTCATTTAAAAAACATGGCTGTGACTGTAACTCATAATTTAAGGCAGTAATGCATCCTCAAACTAGATGTTAACCCACAATAAGCAGAAACAGATTACAAAAGAGAAAAGAAGAAAGCACTTCCTGTAAACTGCTGACAACAAAAGAAGGCGGAGTTACCGTCTGCTCTGTTGATCTGCTCTCAGGTTTTTCTGTTTCTGTCCACATGCTCTCTGCTCGCTCCATGTTTCACGACATTAATCAGATCAGCCGTCAGCCAAAATATCTGACATGCCACAAGTCCATCTGAGTGTCCGACAGCCAAATCTGTCCTCTAACAGGCAGGAAAACTCTAAACTCTAAACGCTGTGGGGCGGGTGGGAATTCAGTTTGACTCTAAAACGAGTCGAGTCCGACCAAATGAGGCTGAAAAACGTACAGCGTCCGCTAGGCTTGATGTAATATATATTATATATTTAATAAAACAACCCCATGTAGGAAACGCCTTCATCAGCACAGTCTGCTGTTGAACTTAAGACCCTGTCAGGATGGTCATCCTGCTATCAAACATAAAGATACAGACAGACAGGAGACACACACACACACACACACACACACACACACACACACACACACACACACACACACNACACTCACACACTGGGTTGGGAAAGAGCAGCAGCAACTGTGACTTGTTCCTTTAAAGCAGCAGCTGTGGTGAACACACCCACACACCATCAACTTCACACTAACACACATGTTCCAGCCCTGTGTGCGTGTGTGTGCGTTTAACATGGCGTGTGTGTGTGTGTGTCCACGTCCTAATCAATATGTCTTAATCTTGTTGTTTCAACCTGTTTAGCAGAAATCCTTGAAACAGAGTTAGTTACACTGAATTTTCTCACGCCTGCAGAATTTGTCTTTCTTGAAGAAAACTTCAAGAAACTTTTCACACACGATTCAGCAGAACATTACGTGATTTAATCTGGTCGAGTCGGACTCTACCTGAGCCTGTGTCCTCCTTTCTATGAGTTGTTTGAGCAGGTCTGAATACAGAAATCAGCTGTGGACCAAAACAACACAATGAGACCTTTTAAGGGTTCTCAATCTGTCTGGAGTGGTTTCATTTGCTGTATGAACATGATCCAAATTATTCTAAATGATATAAAACTGATCTGCTGATATATTGATTGATCTATAACCAGAGATTTGATTACCAATAGGAAATCAAAGAGGCGTGTTTCATGTCTCTCATGTCCCATTTTTCCTGTGACAGTCCCTTATTTTAGGCCCTTTTAAGTGTCTAAACTTATTCTGAAAAAATCCTGATTTATCCTGTATTTCAAGGATTTATGCTTCTTTAAAAAATAAATTTTTTTAAACAAGAAAAAAGAAGAAAAGAGGAAAAAAAAAAACCCTCTTTATCAGTTATAATATCGAAGTGATGATTCCCAATTCTGGCCAGTCTACCTTGACACCCCCCACCAAACCCTGACCTCTGACCTCTCATGTGCAGAGAGGTGAGAGCAACAAAAACACACCTTCAGCTTCTTTAAGTGGACAGATTAGCTTGGTTTTTGATCTGATTTTGTGCTTTTGGGAATTTGAAGCATAAACTTCTAACAGTAAATCATATTTAGAATAATTACTTATCTATTTGAATTTACAATATAAAAATTAATTATGATGAATAATTTAATGAGATGACATTTTATCTTTTAGGTCTTTTTTACTAGAAATGAAGTCAGATTTATGTTAAGTTTCATGTGATTTATGATTTATTTATGTATGATTTATCAATTTTCTGGTTTGAAGAACTTGTGCCCCCTCCCCCTCCTCTTAATAAGAGCTGAGCTCTCTCCTTATCTCTGCTTCTTGTTATCTTCATCCTCCTCTTCCTCCTCCTCCCTGTCTTTGCTAATTAAGGAATTTGCCCAGCTGTCTGTTAGGATAAGAGATGGAGGGAAAACATAAAAGCAGGAGTGTATCAGCAAGGTGGACAAAGTCAAGGTCTTAGGAGAGGACATCTCCCTTCCTCCCTCCTTCTCTCCTCCCTCCTTTTTCTTCTTTCTCATAAGTAAAACTCATCAGAAACCCGATTTAACACGTAAACAGCCAGCAAGTCAGCCTTCTGCTGCAGAAGTCACCTGGTTTCTCTTAATTCTGACCAGTGCAGTGTCTGTTCAAAACGTGCGTGTTGAAGAAAATTAATAAATAAAAAAAAAAAAAAAANAAAAAAAAAAAAAAAATGTGCATGTCAGAGAAAATTAATAAATAAATAAATAAAAAAAACGTGCGTGTTCGGACTGGGTCAGACTTTACGTTGTGTGCTGCAACCTGCCATAATTTAGATCTGCTCGTCCTCTGAGCTAGCTTTGTTTGCTGTACGGGGTTGGGTTCAGACCGTGACACTGGACTGGAGTGTATCCTGCCATGCGGACTACTTTTTACCAGCACAGCTCAGTTTGAGAACCGCTCATCCAAACAACTTCACACGTGATGCTGCACGTCTTTAGTTCCTGATCAATAAACCTGCTGAATATCAGCTTCACAAATGATGGGTTCTAGAGATGTTGATGCTACAGACACTTTCTGTCTTTATAGGTAGATTACAGAAAGTGGGCTACTTGCAAGCTGACAATAACCTGTTTAGGTGCATAGAAACATGGGAGCTCACAGATGTAGCGTGTGTGTGCTCACACATATACACACACACACACACACGCATACACAGAGAGAATGTGATGCTAATAGTTTAGGACATGATGAGGGTAATTCATTGTGGAATGTCCAAATCCCTGGTTTCTCTCCTCCTTCAATCCTACAATCCCTCACTCCAGAGCCAGCAACATGCCAGCACACACACACATACACACATGTTTGCACATCCCGCGGGAATGTTGAGTCATCAGAGATTGTGGAAAAAAGCATCGATCTGTGTCGATCATGGTGAACATCTTCCTCATCACCAACAGAACCAACAAAAAGAGTAAAAACTGGCCATACTTCAGTACAACATCAATATGTTTTATGGGATTTCTGTCATAATAATTGATACACACACCTTTTCCTGGTTTGACAGTTTAATATCCTAATTTTGTGTTCTAATTACTAATAACTTCTTTTTTTGTAAAGGTATTGAGTCAAAGTAATGATAAACGTGTTTCACTTAGCTCTAGCAAGATAATTAAAATTCCATTTTTCAGAGGTAAAGATACTTGGCTAGATTTAGATTTTTTTTGATCCCGTTTGCCAAAATGTCAAACCTTCCTCAGTTCTGTCCTGGAGTACCTCCCTTCTCTGTTCTCCCCCCCTGCTTCCTTCTCACCTTCCCTCCTCCTCCTCAGTCTGTTCTGATAAGAGAACTCTGAGAAGAGGCCTCAGTCAGTCTTTCCATGACGGGAATCATCTCTTATCTCCTCCTGCTCCTCGTCCTCCTATCTTCTGTCTCGCCTGCTTTTCTTTTCTCACTATCTTCTCTGCTCTTCACATTGTCTTCTCCCTTCCTTCTTCTTCTTCAGCTCTTGTCCTCTTCCTCTCTTCAGTCTTTTGCCTTTCTTTTCCAGATATGCTGTATTTCCATTTACGTCTGCTGCTGCACATAGTACTTTTTTCTGCTAATTTGTACCATTAAAAGTATAATACCAAAACAGTCATCTGGTCTCACAAGTGCTGGAAATGTAACTGTAATGGTAGATTTATGAATAATGTACTAAAAGATGTGTAGCCCTTTCTGCCCAGTGCTAAATGACATTTTGCAATATTAGAAATGTTATATTCTAAATGTATTTATCAAAGGAGTTTTGATAGATTGTGTCCTGTGATACAGAAAATCTAAGTGCATTTTTTGTGAATTATAAACATGTTAAAAGTAACTTTGTGTGACATCATATTGATGTGACATCAGCTACCTGAAGTCTCATTGATAAGAAATCATTCCTGACTTTTGTATTTGAAATTCCATGGTTTTTTTTTTTTTTTTTTTTTTTTGCTTTTTTGTTTTTTCCGTTGCATTTTTCTCAGTAAGAAGTCAGTATTTCCAACTCTCCAGCATGCCTGGAATGCAGCATGGTACCTCTCTCACCCCCATGATCTGCCCTGACGTGTCAGAGGTGGTTTTTACACACCGATCAGCCCAACATTTAACCACTGACAGGTGAATAACATCATGGTACCTGTTAACGTGTGGATGTATCAGCAGCAAGTCAACAGTTGTTGAAGTTGTTGAAGCAGGAAAAATGTGCAGCGTGAGGATCTGAACGACTTTGACAAGGACCAACATGTGATGCTAGATGACTGGGTCAGAGCATCTCCAACATGGCAGGTCGTGTGGGGCGTTCCTGGTATGCAGGTCAGTACCTACCAAAAGTGTTCCAAGGAAGGACAACCGGTGAACCGGTGACAGGGTCATGGTGTCCAAGTCTCATTGATGGTTGTGGGAAGTGAAGGCTAACCGTCTGGTCTGATCCCACAGAAGAGCTGCTGCAGCACAAACAGCAGAAAAATGGCTGCTGTTATGATAGAAGGTGTCAGAACACACAGCATGGTGGCGTGCTGCGTATGGCTGCGTAGCCGCAGACCGCTCAGAGCGCCATGCTGACCCTGTCCACCACCCAAAGCTCCTACAATGGACACATGAGTGTCAGAACTGGGCCATGGAGCGATGGAAGAAGGTGTCCTGGCCTGATGAATCGGGTTTTCTCTGACATCATGTGACGGCCAGGTGTGTGCATGGTTTACCTGGGGAAGAGATGCACTGGGGAAGAAGGCGAGGCGGCGGAGGCACGGTGATGATCTGATGATGTTCTCCTGGGAAACCTTGGTCCTGATTCATGTGATGTTACTTTGACATGTAGCACCTAAACATGGCTGCAGACCAAGTCCAGCCTTCATGCAGCGGTGTTCCCTGATGTCATGGCCTCTTTCAGCAGGATAACACGTCCTGCCACGCTGCTAACATTGTTCAGGAACGGTTTGAGGAACGTGAGAAAGAGCTGAAGGTGTTGACTTGGCCTCCAAATTCCCCAGATCTCAATCCAATCCAGCATCTGTGGGATGTACTGGAAAAACAAGTCTGATCCATGGAGGCCCCACCTCACAACTTCAGGACTTAAAGGATCTGCTGCTAATGTCTATATTGTAAATATGTGTACATGAAGCTTCAATACGAGCACGAAGCTGGAGAATAACACAAAGAGAGTCTGTGATCTTTACATTTCTGAAGTGTTGTACAAATGCTGAGATCACTGGCTGAGCGTGTGTGGACTGGCTGCGTGGATGGATCGATGTTGAAGGTGTGAAGTGGAGGTGAGGGGAAGGTGGGGTACAGGTTGTTCCTGAACACCTTTAGCCTCTGGCCAGTGAAATGCCACCTGGAGAGCTGTGTGGTTTGAGATATGTGGTTATTGGGTGTAAGCAGGCTGTTATTAGGTATACTGTCCTGAAAGTGTTGGTTTGTTTCTCTTCCCTTCATTTACAGGCCTGTAACGTAATGTGTTGGTACACAGAAACCCTTTCAGTTCAAAACAAACAGGTGATGAAGATGGCACCTGAAGAGATAATGTGGTAAAATGCTGATCTCCTCGATCGTTGCCAGTCACACACACCACAGACTGAAATGGGAAACATTTTGAAGGTGTTCTGTGTAGCGATGATTTATCTTTCTGTTTAGTTCTCCAGCAAATAAGCTCATGTAGCAACTATGAGCAGAAACGTGTAGTTAATGTGAGTATAGACTTTTGTTAGCAGACACTGTACGATTTTGGGGCTGATTTTACCTCAGTTTGATTGGACCCGACTCATTTCAGAGACAGGCTGAATGTCCACCCGACCCCGCTGTGTAAAACATGGTTCCAACATGAGTTTCACAGCCTAATCAAGGACAGATTTGTCTCAGATGGATTTGTGGCGTGTCATAAATGTTGGCTGACAGCCGATCCTGTTAGTGAAAAGGTACCTGAGTGTGTCTGCGTGAGCGGAGACAAGAAGTGGACCGAAGTGGACAGAAAAACCTGAGAGCAGATTACAGAGACGTGACAACAAAGCAGAATGGACTCTGCCTTTTTTTTTTTTTTTNCTTTTTTTTTTTTTTTAAACCAACATAGCTCTTTCTGCTTTGTTTTTGTTTTTTAATCCTTGTGTTTCCTCTTCATGTGTTTACATCTAGTTTGAGGATGCATTACCACTTCTACATTGTGAATTACAGGCACAGCTGTATTTTTCAATGAAACTTTATTGGAACTGTCAACGGACAAAGCCAAACAGAGCTTCTAAATGTACAGTATGAGCACAGAGATTGGGGCGTTAGCCATGAAGGATGTTTGATCCAATCGCTCAGCGTACAATAACACAACGCATGCGGTCGCTGAAAGTCATACCGTCTGCCTGGCTTTAGACTTTCTGTCCTGCTTTGACTCTGATCGGCCACATTAATTGCATCTTCTCTATTTATTAAAGGTAAAATGCCATAAAAATTGGTGTAGCAGAAGTAGTAGAATAAATTGTGAGTTGTTTCTTATAGTAACAAGCATTAAAGGAGCATGCCATCCATTTTGCTTGTTTGAGCCTAATATATTCAATTTTCATACACGTAATGTTACTGACAATCA
>VXCM01004208.1:0-11172 GCA_014773175.1 Lucifuga dentata
CTGAAGACCAGGCAGGCAGAAATGGCAGGTGAGTGGCTGACCAGACATGCAGAACTGTGACAGTTTTAACTGACAGAAGAACAGTTTGACAACCAGCTCCCTAAGACATATCTGACCAATTCAGCAGTAAACATGTTTTTGCATCTACTGTCAGTGTTATCAGTCGGTTTTGCATGTTTTATTGAAAATCCCATCATCTTTAATGACAAATGTATTTGTAATCCTTTGCAATAACTTTGTCTGTAAAGAATGTTCTTGAGCAACTTGGACTTTGATGTATTTCATCTCATTAAAATGCAGAAAATAGGCCTGTTCTCATAATTTACTGACTTAATTGCTTTTTTTGTCATACAGAGTGTGTCCATTTGGCTGTTGTGGACACACACACTGTCTGTTATGACCTTCTGCGAGGTCAGACAGCCACAGGAAAGAGATTCAAACCAACCTTAGTGTCACAAAGTTGTGTTTAGCAGCCATTATGCAACAAACTACTTCATAGTTCACAACATATTGGACCAAAGTTCCCCTAAAAAATCTAATCAATGGGACAAAAATGCCCTTTAGATAAAACATGAGGTAGTTGTTATGCTGATATAAGTATAGATTTGCATACATTCAGTATTTTATCAGCATATGAATTCATTAGCTTGTAGCTCCTCAGACTCTGAGTGTCTCTTCACACTCTCAGACTTCTTTCTTACATGGCCTTGGGCTGAAAGTTTCAAACTGAGCTGATGCAGCTGTGTGTGTGTGTGTGTGTGTGTGTGTGTGTGTGTAACCTAGCCCTCTGAGGAGCTGTGATTCGGGGTCAGCAGCAGTTCACACCTGACTTCACTTACAGCTGAGCCTCATAGACAAACATGGCTTCCTTCCTGCTCTTATATAACACAGTATGGCAGAGTTATTACATGAGTCCACCAGAGACGAGCAGAACTGATTCATTTCTCCTTGATATACATTCATGCTGCAGTCATGATCTCCAAACAGGGACGGGAGGGGTTACTCGGTTAATATATTGCACTAAATATGCAAATACACAATAGAAAGAATACTCCATTACAAGTCCTGCATCCAAAGCAAAAGTATATAGGCTGGATTTATACGACCACGTACGTATGTGCGACCTGATTCTGATCTTTTGCTTACGTGACACGTATCAGATACACTTCCTGACAATGTAAATAGTAAAAAGCCACTTGCATATGTGTATATAAATCAGATACATATCGGATATCCACCACTGCGACTGCTGTCTACATACCACAGATCGGAATTTCCTTCCCATTCCGACTCCTACATAATGTTCCACCTTGGCCACATATGGATGATGTTAGCATCAATATGATGACGCTCTCTGTAAATCAGCCATACTGATATGTGTTTGTCAAATAGACATGTTAGTGTGTGATAACAGGCTCCCTTTACAGCAGCAAAACTCCAACTCCACCCGTTTCTCCTCCATGATCGCCCAATGAACATATGTGTCCCAACAGGAGAGATAAACGCTCACACAACATATCAGATGTTTCTTACCACATGTGGAAGTTGCTAACCAGTTGATTGTATTTTTAAATAGTTCTCATGGAAGCATTTTCTTTACATCTGTCTCAGAAAT
Organism: Lucifuga dentata; assembly: GCA_014773175.1. Classification (NCBI taxonomy): domain Eukaryota; kingdom Metazoa; phylum Chordata; class Actinopteri; order Ophidiiformes; family Bythitidae; genus Lucifuga; species Lucifuga dentata. The sequence continues at coordinate 1,616 of VXCM01004208.1, forward strand.
GTGCGCATGCGTAGCTGCATCCCACTGCTACAGGTCAAAGGTCAAAGCCGTGTAAATACAGGTATCAGATATGAGCCGCTTAAAAAAGAAAATGTAAATATGCCGAACAAAAAATCAATCAGATAAAGGCAAAAGATCGGAACTGAGCATCAAGACTTGTAGTGTAAATCCAGCCTTAGTGAAGAAGAGTACAGTTTAGTTTATGAAAGAAGGAAGGAAGGAAGGAAGGAAGGAAGTCTTAAACATGTTGAGTAGTTTCTCTTTAAATACTGTCTTAAAGTATTTCCATCATTCATTACATTTACATGTACGCCTTACTCCCAGTTTTGGTTTGTTCTGCACACAAGGCAAAAATGCAGAGCTACTGCGACATGTAAATAAGGAAGTATCTCAGTCACGCCTCTTTCAAGGCTAACGCAAAAATATGTTAGTAACAATCAATCAATCAATCAAACTTTATTTATATAGCACCTTTCATACAAGTCAGTGCATCTCAAAGTGCTTTACATTTGATTGACAAATTACAGAAGTATTAGAACGTGAGACTAACGTACATTAAAGTAATAGGAAATAAAAGCAGTGATAACATATAAGACAATAAAAAATAAGCAGTAAGAGAAAAACAATTAAAAGTGAGTAATTAAAAACAATAAGATGCTATAAAATTATAAAACACTACATGAAAGCCAGGCTGAAAAAATGGGTTTTAAGTCTACGTTTAAAAAATCAATAATTTCAGATCATCAGGAAGGCTGGTAGCAGGCATTTATGAATGAAGGAACGTGGTTGCGCCATGATATTTGCACATCGTGACACGGTAATTTGTGCGCTACAGTTAATGAATTTGGGCCAATGTGTCAAAAGTGACTTTAGACTCCAGAAGGTTAAAAAAATATGACTTGAGATCATATTTTGGGAGACATCACATCCTTATATGGTATCCATTTTATTGCACAATAAAGAGACAACTGTCAATTGCTTCTGCCCAAATCCAAATACCATCAGCCTCATCTCCATCTAATAAAGCTCCAACAAACCCCTAATTCGTCGGGGCAGGGAGGTCACACGTCAAGGCTTGTCTCAGTTTGTCTTTCAGTCCTGCTGGCAGTGAGTGTGTCGGCGTAATTGGGATATGGATAAGACCGCCATCAAACGAAATCAGCAATCACACCTTCATCACGCTTAATGAAACCTCAACAAGCAAGTACACTTCTGCCAGGCACTTTGTAGTCTCTTGCATGTCTGCATTTGTCTCTGAATGTCTGTAAAGTGTGTGTGTGTGTGTGTGTGTGTGTGTGTGTGTGTGTGTGTGTGTGTGTGTGTGTGTGTACGCATATCTATTTTTAAGGCAATTATTCTGGTTTTGGGCACCGTCAGTCAATCCAGCGTTATCCAGCCTGACACAGAATGCATCCGATAAGTCGTATAATGGCGTAGGTATAATAAGTCAACGGTGAGACAAATTTTAAGATTTCGCTGTGTGTGTTTTCTCATTTGGCTTCATGTTTTTGGAGACGATATCGTACCTCCAGGGTGTTGAATTAAATTACGGAGAAAATTCTGGAGAAAAATAAGAATCTGTGGGTTTCATGGAAAAGTAATTATTTTTTGTCTCTTGGGAGCGTCAGCAAAGAACAGATACCTCAGCCTTATTGTAGCACGACTGTCTCCGTGTGTGTGCGTGTGTGTGTGTGTGTGTGTGTGTGTGTGTGTGTGTGTGTTAGTGGGGAAAATGTAGAGATTGGAAGCAGATTTAGCAAATGGGGTTGAAAACATTGTTGACAGGGATTATCCTCCTGCTGCTCTGCTGTTGACATTTCTGACCTGCATTCATCAAAATCTTCCTCACTACTCCAACGCCGTAATAACCACAAATATATGGAGGATGAAATACAGTACACAAACGTTTTAGTAGTACCACACAGAGAAAATACACAAAGTACTACTCGTGTATTCACACACTGATCTTTGCAGATCAGATCTTTGCAGTAATAAATAAATAGAAACAGTGTCACTTCCAAAGTAAAAGTCCTCACGAAAAGAAAAATAAGAGTTCGGTTTGGCTGCTGCATCTGCACCTTTTCATGAAAGAAAGAAAGAAAGAGAAAGGGGACACAAGGACAGATGTAAAAAGATGAAATTGAGAAAGAAAGAAAGAAAGAAAGAAAGAAAGGATACAAAGACAGATGTAAAAAGAATACAAGGAAGGAAAGCAGGATGAAAGAAAGAAAGAAAGAAAGAAGAGAGAGATGCCAAGGAAAGAGGAGAGAGAATGAAACAAGTCAAAAAGTCAAAAAGAGAAAGAACAAAAGAGAAAGAATGTGAGAGCGAGGGAGAACAAGCTAGAGAGAAAATGAAAAGCAAAAGAGTGAAGGAGGCAAGCAAAGAGAGTGCAAGGTAGAGAAAGAAAGAAAGAAAGAAAGAAAGAAAGAAAGAAAGAGAAAGAAAGAAAGAAAGAAAGAAAGAAAGAAAGAAAGAGAAAGAAAGAAAGAAAGAAAGAAAGAGGACACAAGGACAGATGTAAAAAGGACACAAGGAAGGAAAGCAGGATGAAATTGAGAAAGAAAGAAAGAAAGAAAGATGGAAGAGAGGACACAAGGATGGAAAGAAGAAAGGACAAAGTAACTAGTAACTAGAGCTGTAATTACTAGTTACTTCAGATAAATGTAGTATAAAGTACAATATGAAATACTATGAAATGTATCAGAGGAAATATAAAATGTGTTTAAAAATACAAAAGAAAAGTACCAATACCTCAAAACATGTACCTAAGCTAATGGATTTGGTCAATTTCCCTGTTAGAGATGTAAGACTGTGTGCGTGCGTGCGTGCGTTTTCCAGTCGTATGAATCCGTGTCTGATCTCACATTTGACGACACTCAGAAAAGCTTCAGTCTCTCACACGGATCAGGCATGAACTCTTTCTGCGGCCGTCTGTCTCCCGGCTCGCCGGCGGCGTCAACATGTGTTAAAGCATCACGTACTGTCATGTACTCCAACANTGTCTCCCGGCTCGCCGGCGGCGTCAACATGTGTTAAAGCATCACGTACTGTCATGTACTCCAACACGCCGCCATCCGTGCAGCAGAAAGCCACGTGGAAGACTTCCCAGGCTTTGGATCTCAGCTGGGAGGGTTGTTCTGATGTACCTGTGAAATGTCACACCTGATTATGTGCCATTAGTGGCATCAAATCAAAACTCTAAGCTGTAATTAGATCTCTCAAAAGTAACCACCTGCATCGCAAACAATGGCTGTTCTCTTTGAGTCAGACTCTGTTCATCTTTGAACCAGGGTGGGGCTACACATGGGGGCGGAGTTACACATGGAACACCACCTATGACAGTTCTTATGACTGTATAGATAAAGTAGGGGTACTCAAATGCAAATCTTAAAGGACCATACCACCCTTTTTGTATGTTTGAGCCTAATATATTTTATTTTCATACACGTAACGTTACTGACAATCATTTCCCAAAGGATAAAACCATATTTCAGCTTTCCTGATATTTTGCAAAACCTCTTAATCTTTCAAAATCATGTCAGAGCTCAGGTTTGTCAGAGTTCAAAGCATAAGAGCAGAAAACAAGCGTGCCTTCTACTGAGGTAAAGTGTGTTTATGTGAAACCTAAAGGAAACGGTTGCACAAGTAGAGCCGACTTGTAGAGACACTGAACTGACTTAAAGGACCATACCACTATTTTACATGTTTGAGCCTAATATATTCAATTTTCATACATGTAAGGTTACTGACAATCATTTCCCAAAGGATAAAACCATATTTCAGCTTTCCTGATATTTTGCAAAATCTGTCAAAAATCAAATATTCAAGTGATACACCCACCTTAAAAATCTGTGTTTCTCCTGTTAATACTGTAGTTACACAGCCTTATGAAGTCACGGTCATTTAAATTTTTCCATAAATGCGGGTCTTCTTTTGAGACTGTATTCCCCGGTGGAGGCATACATTCACTCCACACTTTTTATTGCACTTAAATGCTAAAATTACCTAACTTCTAAAAAAACCTGAATACACATCTTGTTCGCGATGATGGATTACTTATCCCAAGAATGCTTCAAGTATCAACTAGTTGATTGTTAAATTTCGTCAGTTTTTTTTTAACATAGAGGATTGGATTTCTCTTTGGGTTTTTCTGTATGTCAAGCAAACACTGATACAATCCAGCCGCACTGCTCTTATATTCCAGCAGAGGGCAGTAATTACTCTCCAGCCAGAGGCTAACACTTTCTAATATGTAGAAGTTTGTCACACAACATCAATTAATCACTCAGCAGGACCTTTAAAACCTCTTTTTAACTACGACAAACAGTTTCCGTGATAACATCAAATGCCTTCAAGAATTATTCAAATACTGCGCTAACAAGTAGCAGAAGCAGATACACACAGGCTTTGTACAATTAGAATTTCTGATGCATGCCGACTCCTGTGCTGCTGATAGGAACAGATCTCAAAAAAAAAAATTGACTTTGTTTTCAGCCACAAGAGATTAAAAGAAAATGAAAGAAAACATTTCGAGCTGACAGTAGAGTTTTGAGTTAGAAAATAGAGAATTGCTTCTACTTTGTGACTTTCAAGAAAGGACGAATGTAGGATAGAACACACGAGGGATACAAAAGTGAAACCTGTGCCGGGTGAGTCAGTGAAGAAGTTTGTGTGTGTGTGTGTGTGTGTGCAGCCTCCTGGGAGTTTTCCCTCCCCACTCAGCAGTAATGAGCTGTGTAGGCAACATTTTGCTTATGGGCCCATAAACAACACACTTATTAAGATGGAAGTTGCCGCAGGCAACCGAGCATAATTCGGATACAAATGTGAGTGAGTGAGTGCATTTGTGGGAGGGAAGAGTGTGTGTGTGTGTGTGTGTGTGTGTGTGTGTGTGTGTGTGTGTGTGTGTGGAGGTGGAGCGTGTCCAAGGTAGTCAGGTGGGATACAGAGGGAGAAGGAGGCTAGACAGGAAGAGGATGTGCGCCCATATTTGGTGTTACTAATGAGTACAGAGGTTTTTATTTGATTGGGGTGATTGTGTTGCAATCAACCCTGCTGTTTTGACAGCTTATTATTTCTCTTACATACGTTTTTTTTTTTTTTTTTTTTTTTTTTTTTTTTTTTTTTTTTTTTTNNTTTTTTTTTTTTTTTTTGGTACTTTTCTAATTATTCAGCTTTATTTAAAATTTCTGGCTCATTTAAAATGGATGGAAAAATACATTCAAATGTTCCACTCTTTCAGCTCATCTCACTCCTTCATATGTTCACCTAGAAATGTCATTCTTTTTTTTTAAATACTCGCAAGACTTTCAAATATTTCAAGTGGATTCCAATTTTTGATACTTTTTGCAGTTTTTGGGAAATTGTTAAAAATTGTTAAAAAAGAGATACTTTTAAAACTCATTTTTGTATTTGTCAGTGTCATTCTTCAACTGTTTTCACTCTTTCAAAACTTCCAACATTTTCAAAAATTTCAAAATTTCGTATTTTCGCCAGGTATTGTATGACTCAACAATTTTTTTTCTTTTCCTTTTTTCCATTTTTTTCCTTTTCTCTTTTCTTTTTGTTCCCTTCCCCTTTTTCTTTTTTTTTTTTTACCTTTTTTCTCTTTTTTCCCTTTTTTTTCTTTTTTCTTTCTTTTTTGACTCAACAAATTTAACGTGGTGCATTCAAAGACCACCAATTTTTCCCAGTTCCACTACTTTTCAATACTTCCATCTTCCACTTTTTCACTTAATACTTACTCTGCTCATCTACAAAGATCTTTTCACGCCCAAACTTTCAGCTCCATGTCAGTTTCTTCAGAAAACACACTTTTTAATATTTTCGTTGATAATTTACATTGCATACGCTGCTGTTTGAGAGACAGAATGAGAGGGATGAAGAATGACAGAAAATGGAATTTACAGTGAGAAAGAGAGAGATAACGAAACAAAAGAGAGACGAGAAGAAAATAAGACAGAGCAAGAAGAGAAAGAGAGGGAGACAGGAAAAAGAGACATGGAGATTGAGACATAGACAAAATAATAGTGATATAGACAAAGATGAAAATAGAGAGTGAGTCAGGCATGGAAAGAGAGAGAATGGAGGACAGCAAGAAGAAAGACAGAGAGATAAACAGAAGGAGACACATAAGGCAAAGGGGGGCTACGTCTGCCAGACGGCGAGGGAGAGAGAGAGAATGAAAGCAAAAAGGAAGAGACAAATAGACAGATGCCAAGAAAAGAGGCGAGAGAGTGAAACTGAAAGTCCAAAAAGGGAAAGAAAGAGAAACAGACAGAATGTGAGTGAGAGCAAGCTGGAGAGAAAATGAAAAGCAAAAGAGTGGAGGCCATCAAAGAGAGAGAGTGCAAGTGTAGGAAGAGAAAGAAAGAAAGAAAGAAAGAAAGAAAGAAAGAAAGCACTAGAGAGAGGGAGAGCAATTAAGGCATATATTTTGGATGAAAAGAGAGGGAATTAAAGGAGAAGACAATCAGATTGAACAAAAGTCATTAAGAAAATGAGAGAATGAAAAAAGGAAGAGTGAGACAGACAACCAGAATGAGAGAAAAAGAGAGAGAGAGAGAGAAGTAATGATTGAGTCAAGCATCTCAAGACAAAAAAAGCAATTTAAACAGGAAGACAAGGAGAGAGAGTGACAGAAGGATGACAATAAGAGAGAATGAAAAAAGAATGAAAATGAAATGAAATGTGAATAGGAGAAAGAAAATGGGGTGAAAAGCAGAGAGAGAGAAAGAGAGAGCTAGAGCACAAAATGATTAAAAGAATGAAATATGAGACAGCCCAATAGACAACGAGAGAGAGAGAGAGAGAGAGAGAGAGAGAGAGAAGAAGGTGTGATGTCATTAATAAGTAATATGGAGATCAAAGCTGCCACAAATGGACATGAGTGTAAATCTTCTCTTCCTCTGACGAGCCGATGAGCCGTTAGCATCGGCTTTTTGTTTTTTCTTTCCCTACGGCACTCAACCAGACTTAATTGTGTGTGTGTGTGTGTGTGTGTGTCTGTGTGTGTGTTAACATACTTTCTGGCAGAGTCAGTTTGGTCAAATGAATTTTCCTTTTTTCAGCGCTGAAATGTCACAGGAGAGTAATTTTTGTCTGCTGCCTGAGATAGCATAGGACCACACAACAAAGAGGCATAGAGGTGTGTGTGTGTGTGTGTGTGTGTGTGTGTGTGTGTGTGTGTGTGTGTGTGTGTGTGTCTGAAAGAAGAGAAGGACAGTGAATGGCGTCAGAAACTTTGTTCATCTTCCTCAGAAATTGATCATTTGCTTGTATTTGTGGCATGTTTACCCATCACACTGTCCTTCACATGCAAACACACACTTATATACACACGCACACACACACACACAAATTAAAAGTTGTATACAGTACACATTAACCTACACAGACATGGATATACAAGTACACAGATAGGAAAATACAAATTTCCACTTGCTATGTTTGTATCTCTCTCACACACAAACACACACACACACACACTTTCACACACAAACACACACTGATGTGAGAATACATGTTCACACTCCAACTCAGTGATTCTCATGATAGCACACATAAATAAGATAAATGCATATATGCACAGCTATGACAATGCATACACATTTGCAATCTTTTAGTCTGTCATAACAACACAACACACGCTCACACACACTTAAATATCAGCGAACAGTCACACAGGTTTACATGCTTCTATAAACATGTACAGGTGCATAAAAGAAAACAAAACACACTCATACAGTTTGTATGTTTGCTTAGTTGCATAAACACACGTAATTTCATATGCAAATACATGCACACATGCTAATACATACGCAGTCATCCGTACACACATACACACACACGTCTGCTTGTGCAACATGTATGTGCAGCCACATATGCAGTCACATACACAGAATAAAAACACATTTACTCAGTGACACACTCATGCACATGCTGCTGCTGCCATGTGCAATCTCACACACACACACACACACATACTCACACACACAGCGAAACAGACATCCCCTCTCAAACACATCCACATGTGTGCAGCCACCAAGCTTGTTTCCATGGTAATGTGAGGGGGGGAAAGTGTTAATGAAAGACTGTGATTGTGTTACCATCACAAAATATTCACCTGTACCTGATTCCACTGCTGCACGATACACAGAACACACACACTTGCTGTCATAGCAAACATCAGCTTTTAACATTTCCGCAGCGTGTTGCAGCTGATTCCATGTCCACATGCCAACATGTGAAGAGTTAATATGTGAAGGAGGAAAGCAAACAATCTCTTAGCCAATCAGTAAGAGTTAAAAAAAAAAAAAAAAAAANAAAAAAAAAAAAAAAAAGATGTTGTGGCATCCTCATAGGACCAATTATGACCATAAAAATACAGGTTTAAATCCTCAGACATGACAGAAGAGTTTACATATAGAGGGAAAATAAGGATTTACCGTATATACTCGACTATAAGCCGACCCTGATTTTGACCTGCAAATTTAGATTTTTAAAGAAACNCCGTATATACTCGACTATAAGCCGACCCTGATTTTGACCTGCAAATTTAGATTTTTAAAGAAACCCTCATGTAAGCCGACCCCCTGATGTTGTTCCATCAATTTATTTGTTTAGTAAATTACCTGTTTTTCTGGGTATTGTCATAGTATTCCTCTGATTTTCTGAAAATAATCCACGTACCGGTAAACATGATATTTATTTCAGCAGCTGATTACCGTAACTGATGGATCACGGTTTACTGGCTGCCGCAAAATGTGCTGAATAAGATGTTTAGTCAGGAAATACATCATTCTAAGGAATGATTTAAACTATTTTCTATGGGTAGTGGTAATGGGGAGTATTTCTACCCCTGGAAATTTCCTTCTCTGGGATTTGATTTGAAATTACCTGCATATAAGCCGACCCCTGATTGGTTTAAAAAAAAAAAAAAAAAAAAACTTATACTCAAGTATATATGGTAGATTTTTTTCTCAACTAAGAAGACTCAGTTTTGCAGCAGAGACTGGACAAAAATATCTACTTGGACAGGAGAAACATGGATGAAATTACTGTAGAGCAATAATTAAATTAAATAGTGCTAAAAAAAATAAATAAATACATAAAATGCAACAAACACAAATGTGTATCTGATATTTTCTGATTTGGTCAATTCCCAAAGCTAACATTAAGCTAAAGATGTGAATTCTTTTTATGGAAATAATGTTTTGTTGTGACTCCATTTTTTTATTTTATTTTTTGTTTTTTTTTTACATCAGCTTCAACAAATCATTTTTTTTACCACCCTGCTTGCAGATATTTTCTACATTTTACTGGAAAACTTTTGTTTGTTCCTCGCTTGGTTTTTTGTTTGCAGGGTCTGAAGAAGCCTCTTTCTGCTCTGAACCCCTTAACCTTCCTTTTTTTTCCAGGTGAGTGAGTGTCGAGGGAGATAAACCTGTCACCGCTCCCCTCCACACCGAAGCACATCTCAAACTGTGGCACGAGTGGCCGGCCGCGATAGCCGGCCAACATCTCCACGAGATGAGGGGATGGGATGGGGGGGG
>VXCM01004208.1:11308-78808 GCA_014773175.1 Lucifuga dentata
AGGTATGCCAGGTGTAATTGTTTTTGCCTCCAAACAAGATTCACTTTGTTGTCAGCGAAGAGAAAAAACAAAATGATTGATGGAAGTAAAGAGTGTCGACGGCGAATGTGGATGAGACGTTTCGCCACAGCCTGCAGGCCTCCGGGATTAAATTTCACTCGTAATAGCCATTTGTACTGACAATGTAAAGCTGGTGTGAGCATGCAGTCTGAATACACACTTATACACACTTACACACAATCTTCATACCACAAAAATAACAAGAGAGGACAGTAGTGCCCAGACATTTTTATTTCAGGACATTTTTATTTCTTTCTATGCTCATAATTTGGCTATTTGTTTAAATTTTATTTATTTTCTGGTAATTGCTGGAGGCTTAAACAAATATTCTTGTCTTATTATTCAGTATTTGGTTTTGTGATGATTTGTTAAAGGAAGAAAATATCTGGAATTAAAGACATTTTGATTAATCAGTCCTGACAATAGTATAATAATTTAAAGATAATCAGCTCTGGCCACTAGAGGCAGAATAATCTCCTAAATGAGCTGACAGACACCAAGTCCTGATGGGTGTATAAGCCGACCCCGTGATGTTGTTTCATCAGTTTATTTGTTTAGCAACTTACCTGTTTTTCTGGGTATTGTCATAGTATTCCTCTGATTTTCTGAAAATAATCCACATACCGGTAAATATACAGTATTTATTTCAGCAGCTGATTACCATAACTGACCAAGCACAACAACGCTTACTGGCCACTGCAAAATGTGCTGAATAAGATGTTTAGTCAGGAAATATATCATCTAAGGTATGATTAAACTATTTTACATGGGTAGTGGTAATGGGTAGAAATTTCGTTCTCTGAGATCAAATTTGAGTTTTTCATCTATAAGCCGACCTCCCGATTTGCTTTGTGAAATTTGGTAATAAAAACTGGGCTTATACTCGAGTATATACGGTATATGAAGTTTTTATGGTTGACATGTTAATAACAGTTTCCTCCAGTAGACTCACAGCAACATTAGCAACCCACTGAAGTCGTGTTTTTGTCATCCTGATGAATCTAAGTCCAATATTCGCTCTCATCGCTCTGTTTTCATATCCACCAACTCCTGACAGAAACAATCTGGGTCGTTTTGCTAAATGCTCAATTTCTTGTTGCCTTTTTGTCTCATTTATTTTGTTATGGACAGGTATTGTACAGTTGGGGGTTGTTGGGAGTTTGAGAACCTAAAAGAGGCAACTGTACATTATGTTTGATGGCAGGAAAACCTAAATAATGAGCTAAAAGAGCCTCAATGTTCTGGATTTGTCACCAAGAGCGACATCTGTCACGTTATGCAGAACCGATTCATTCCATGTTAATATAAAAAAAAATGGTTTTTGCAGATTAAGTTCATTTTAACTGGAAATAATAGTCGTTATCCTTATTATATGGCTCTCATTCTTGACCCGATCCAGGTTGTGGAGACAGCATGCTAAGCAGAGCTGTCCAGATATCCCTCTCCTTAGCCATGTCCTCCATCTCGTCCTGTTCCAGTACAGATGGGATATATAATCCCTCCAGCATATTCCACGTCTGCCTCCTGGTTTCCTCCCATTTTGACATTCCTGGAAGGAAAGCATCCTGATTAGATGCCGGAACCACCTCAGCGGGTTCCTTTCATCGTGAATGACTCATATTCATTCATTCACGCATGCATCTTGCTGTTTTGATACACACAAACATGCATACACAGTACAAAAGCCTCCCACATATGTACACACTCCTCTCTTAACACACACACATATGGTCCCCACACTCCTCCACATCCTACAGCGCCGTCAGGGCTAATAAAAGTTCTCTGGGTTAATTATGCGTGCTGTCCATTACACGACCGTCCGGGTCAGAGCCGACACGTGTGATTTCCCTGACGTTTACGAATGGAGGCCAACAACCCACCAGAGGCTCGTGGGAAGCAGGTGGCAGCTGAATGCTGCCTCTCCAACGGGTGACAGGGGGCTTGTTCACATTCTGCAGCATTTTTGGAACGGTCAAGTACCAAGAACCAGGAGTTTCCTTTCCAAACGACAAAACTGACCTTTGAAAGAAAAGTGTACTTTCTTCAAAGTCAGGAGAAAAGGAAGTTACATTGAAATGTTTCAGAGTTTAAATCATCTGTATTTTCCGGGATGAATTTGCCCTTCTCTCATATACTACGGCTGCAGCTGGTACTCCATGTTTTATCTGGTAACTGGCTGTCATTTTGTCATTACTCTGTTCAGTAGAGTATAAAAATGGTAATTTCCTGAATTGTTATTTAAAAAGTGGTGTGATCTGCTCTTAGCGTACCCTGACCCGAGGAGTGTATAAAGGAAAAGTCAGACACGTCAGAGCTGTAAATGTGAACGTTAATTGGAGTCGAACTGCAAAACCTGCAACGCCGTTTTTATTGCAGTAAGTAGGAAGTCTATACGTTAGTTTGTTCCGCCTTGGCAGAGACACTGATGGTCATTCATCACTTCTTCTGGGTGTTTTAACAATCAGTTTAGGGTGATTAATGCATCGGCTCGATTTATTACCCTGTTTCTGCTGCCTTACATCATAAAACTCACCTTGTGAAAAGTGTTGAAATGGCCAAATAATGCTTTTTTTTTTTTTTTTNTTTTTTTTTTTTTTTTTGGATTGACATGCTTTGTAGGAGTTACTGGATTTAATTTATTTTTTCTAGATTAAAAATTCTTTACCTTCTCAGCCTCAGACAGAGGAGTGATGACAAAGCCTCATGAGAACTGGAGGTGTCAAATGCTACCAAAACTATGTTAGTTTATCTTTGTTAAAATAACGAGGTGTTCAACTATAATTATCAGAAGATACCAAGTTATTTTAGATTATTGAGCTAATGGAACAGACGTTAATGTGACTAATACAAGGCGCAGGACTTTATACAGCATTGTTATAATCTGACTATGCCAAAAGGCGATTTAGCTCGAGAGTTCAGAACTAAATTAAGGATGACTTTGGCTGGAAGTATCTGGGTAGGAACTACTACCAAGTACTATGAAGATTATGTAAATTAGGGTAATTTCTCTACTGCTAAAGCATCACGTGCTAGTAACATTCACAGAAAGACTCGTGTTAGAACAGGGGTCGTGACATTTCAGGACAAACATGGTCAGTGAACCGATGTTGTATTTGTCCTGAAACTTGCTCATACAGGAATAAGGTCAGGTGTGATGCGTGTTTTTTTTTTCTTACATATTGGAGTTTGGCAAAGCAGCTTTTGGGCCCTTGCTGCCACCTAATGGTTTGGAAGGAGGATAACACCTTCTGCCTGACCAGGAATTTCAGGCGTAAGTGAGAATACATGTCGTGGCTACATCCTGCAGTTGGACGCAAGCACGAAAGCAGTTTCCATAGGCTGCATTCACTAGACCTTGGAAGTCAGATTTTCCGACTTCTTACTTAGAAAAATGCATTGGAATGGCACTTGAAGTCGGAGTTCCGACTGGTAAACTCGGACCAAAATGATCTACCCCAACTTCACGAGTGTGACGTCACTCAACATGGTGGCGCCATGGAAATGAGCTTTATGAATGGAAATGATCAGCTAAAAGGCGAATAAAGTATTTTTTCTTACGTGACATTGAAATAAAAAGGTTAAAATATTATTACCAAGTTAACTATCTATTTTGTATAACTGTTTGCCATTGATACGTAAGTGTAAATAATTTCAGAATATTACTTCTCTGCACAAATGTTTAATACTGTGATTAATATCATTGTAAAACAACCAAACAATCCTGTAGTCTAACTGTACTTTAGTTAGCATTTATTACGAAGTTTGTTTAATCTGACAGTATTTATTGGTGTTCAGCCATAGAGATGCGCGGATCGGCTCTGACGTCATCCGAATCTTCATGCATGCTTGACTCATCCACCCATCACCCCCCGAAGGAATTATTTTGTCCAATTGAGAGATCCGCACCCGCAGGAACATTCCACTCCACCTCTGCTGGTGATGACATGATAACATATTACACTGAAGTAGGCTGTTAATTAAATTAACATTTATTTAAAGTAAAGTTTTTTAGAAAAATTGATCCACGCATCACTACTGGCTATCATATAGGCTACTTACAGTGCTTCATAGCTGTTGCAGATGACATACCCAGCACTTGACTCGTCGTCATGGTTAACTACTTCACTAAATCGCTCCCACACAGAACTTTTCTGTTCTTCTTTTTTTGTGTTTTTAATTCTCTTTTTTAAAATTTTCTCTTGGATCTTTTTTGCCTCCATTGTACGTTGCCGCTCAAGACTATAAAGGACCCAGCCGCAATGAGAGTATAGTCTGCTAAATCATGCCTGACGAAAAATTAAACTTAAATAGCCTATGTGTTCACATTTTAGAGAATGTAATTAATATTTTCCTCATTAATGATGTATGAGGCTATTTCACCCACCCGAACCCATCCACTATTAATCAGAAATGTTAATTTTTATGACCCTAACCCACCCGGCCCGCGGATCAACCGTGAGTCTGCAGGTATAACTGCAATGGCTGAATACTGATACATGGCATCAGTATTCAGCCATGTTTTCTAGTTTACATTTGGCTGGAACGGTTTGAGGTCGAAAGTCAGAAATTCTGATTGGGAAAAATCTGACTTCTAACCTGAATGCAGCAATATTCTCCTTTGGGAAAGCGTCAGTTATTTAATGAGGAATCTGTCTTGTTCTCCATTTATGTCACAAATAGATGGAGAACAATCGTCCAGAAGTCAGTTTGGTTACTCTTTGACTTTACTGTCTGTGATTTATGCGGGTGTGGCATGTTGAAGCTGTAAATCTGTCTGTTGCTGCGTGTCGTTCTCAGTCATCCGTGTTACCTGTTGACTGATCCAGGCTGATAAATGATCTATGAGCAAAGCAGCGATGAGACCAGCAGCACAATGAGCTTTCCTGGCACCATNCACACACACACACACACTATTAAATGGTAAACAGAAGACCCCCTTTCCCTTAAAATGCAAATAAATGCACTCTGAGAATCCCAACTCTTCTTTTTTTTAACATTCTCTTTCTGTCGCCTTTCCATTGTCTCTACCACCACCAACACTTCCCTTCCTGGCTACCTTCATACGTTTGTATTCTAACAGCTCTCCTGGCACTTTTCCATTATTGAACACCTTCTCTTACATTATTCTGATCATGCTACACTCTGGAGACAGAAAAGTCTGCAATTAAAAAGCTCAAGTGGGGAAAAAATGAAAAAAAAAGGGTCTTGATTATCCCTTTTTCTTTGGAGGGATGTTTCTGTGACACTGTCTGTCTTAGAGTTGAGAAAAGTCGAGAATAAAACCTCTTTGTGCTTTATTTGGTCTCTGCAGCAGTGGAGTTGTCAACAGGTTGTCAGGAGTGTGAAAACACACACTAAATAAGACATCTCACCCACACATCACCCCTTTGCACCCAGCAATGACCGGAGATGGAAATGGGGAGTATCTCTGAAGCTGTCGAGGCTTTGGAAACCCATCTTTGGTTGTTGAACACCAGCAATAAAATGTTTGGTGCACACAGATGCAGAATTATTCCATATTGCCTATGACAGCGATAATGACATGACTCACATTGGGATTATACAGCTGTGTGAAGTGTTGGCACCCACCCTATTAAATATGCATGAATGTTTGAAATGAATTTTGGAGGAATTTTAACCCTCTTCTGCTCCTCTCCTCCAAACTACATAATCATATTCCTGTCTATTAAAATCTGAATGAATAATTTAAACGAATGACAACAGCCAGGCTGCGAAAGAGAAAGCATGTTTGTTTTGGCATTGTTGTGAGAAAAGAAGCAAAGCAATAAAACACCCCAAAATTTCACCCCCTTGAAATTCCACGCTGCAGCTGAGAAAGTGTGACACGGAAGCGTATCAACACGCCTTAAAGATTCAGCAGGGTTACAGCTGGGACGCAGCGGGAGGAAACCGTGTTGGCAAACATTTGTCAAGCTGCGGTTGTGTCAGACGGTTTAATTCAAGTCAATGACTTTATTATTGACATGACAGGTTCTCAGAAAACAATGCTCCCAAAAACAGACAGGAAGCTATGATTTGAAGGAGAAAGAAGCAAAACATTGTACTATAACATTATTATTATTATTATAGTATTATAGTTAATAGTTAATAGTGTAGAGACTAAATGAAAGAATAAATATGCCATATATTATGTAATATAGCGTCATTTTCTAATGCCAAGTTGAAAAATAAGACAATAGGATGAAGCAAAAATTACTTAAGATTTCTTGACAGATAGCATCAAAATTTAACCACAATAAAACACTATCTGATCAATATAGAATTTGATTTATGTCGATTTCTCTCCACAGAAGCATTGAAACAGAGATTGAAATTAAAGGACCATACCATCCATTTTGCATATTAGGGTCAATATGCACCCTAATTTGATCCTAATATATTCAATTTGACCCTAATATATTCAATTTTCATACATGTTACTTTACTAACAATCATTTCCCAAAGCATACTACTGGAACGGTGAATTAAAAATGTTTTTCCTACCTTCCAGACCTCCATTGGTTTCAGTTCATTCTGCTATTAAAATCAACTTGTTGATACTTGAAAGGTTCTTGGGATAGGTAATCCATCATCGCCAACAAGACGTGTATTCAGGTTTTTTTTAGAAGTTGCGTAATTTTAGCGTTAAAGTGCAGTAAAAAGCGTGGAGTGAATGTATACCTCCACCGGGGAATATAGTCCCAAAAGAAGACCTGCATTTATCAAAAACTCTAAACGACTGTGACTCATAAGGCTGTGTAACTATTAGCAGGAGAAACATGGATTTTTAAGGTGGGTGTATCACTTGAATATTTGATTTTGAAATACCATTTTATTCTTTGGGAAACGATTGCCAGTAATGTAAAATGCATGAAAATTGAATATATTAGATTCAAACATGAGAAATGGCCGGCATGGTCCTTTAAGGCTTAGTGTCTTCATTGCATTACACAGAGTTACCGCTTTATTCGGTAATCCTAGTTCTTTATAAAGCTCATAATAATCTGTTTTTGTTGACACTGTGTTGATGTAACTCTATGGTCATTTCTGAGACTGTATTTGATGATGGCGTTGTGTTTATTCCATTGCATTGAGAGTCTAAATGCTAAACCTGAAAGCAGTGCCACCGCCCTGAAGCCTGCAGGATCTTTTTCCTCATTACTGCTGCTGATGCAGATGATGCTGATGCTGATGCAGGATGAGAGCAGCTTTATACACAGACTGCAGGTCAAATACTTCAAATTCTGTGTCTGGACAAATTTTTGTTATAAAAGATTGTTAAGGTTTATTATGTGCAGTGTAATTAATATCTATATGAAATTTGAAAATTGGTTCTTTCAGGGTAAAAGTCCCATGAGAGTCTTTGCTTGGCCACTAGCTGATCCGACATGGCTTTGCTCTTTTCACACCAAAATGTCAATGACTCCCCGGATCTTTTCATTAGCGCACATTTTAGATGGATAGTTGGCCCCGTGTCTCCACTCCCAAACCTCTCGCTTGCTTCCTCACCTCTGGGGCCAATTAGGGCACCAAAGCTGAAAATAAATGACACACTGTGGCAAAACAGCATTTACTTCAAAACCCCGCGCTTAATTTGGAGATTTCTCTCTGATCTGACGTTGAATTAGCGAAATGATATTCCCTTTGATCTCACAGGTTTTTGCATTTGTTGCCAACTTATTGAGTGGAGACTCCAGAGACAGAGTGCAGACATACACACTGTGCAAGCTATGCAGATGGTCTAGCACTTCACAACAAGTGTTATCTTCCCCACTGCATTGTGTAGACCAGGGTTCCCCAACTAGTTTTCCCCCAAGGGCCAAATTATGTCAAGCATGCCAAGCCAAGGGCCACTACACCCCTTCCCCCCCCCCCCCNCTCATTTGGTAATAACAACAGAAAACAATTTTCTAATTTTTATTTATTTTTAAACGTAATCCTTTATGACCGGAGCAGCCTGGCACCAGGCCCAGCACTTCCATTGTAGCATTTGCCATGTTTTATAATCACCATTTTGTAATAAAATGGAGATATATGAATATCTACAGAAAGCTTAGATTCTTCCGAACAAAATGAGCCCAAGCATGACATTTTATGATCACGCAATCCCGAGATAAATGTAACTAAAGCACAAGATAGCCTCTGAGCTAAAACCTAGCTTCATCGCTTCTCGATGATGTAACTTCCGAGGGCAGTCTAAATTTTAAAATCCCTCTCTGTGATTGGATAGTAGACTAGCAGAGGATTTGATTGATGGGTCAGTGGTCCTATCAGCTTTTACATAGCCATGGCAACAGGCATGCGTTCCCCATGCGTAATATGTGCATAATATTCCACTGACAGACCGGAGACTATGTGCTCGTCCCTATGTAGCATTCACAATGTTTTATAATCACCATTTCTCAATAAAATGGAGATAT
Source organism: Lucifuga dentata (assembly GCA_014773175.1). Classification (NCBI taxonomy): domain Eukaryota; kingdom Metazoa; phylum Chordata; class Actinopteri; order Ophidiiformes; family Bythitidae; genus Lucifuga; species Lucifuga dentata. Next base: position 19,789 of record VXCM01004208.1, read on the forward strand.
ATGAATATCTATGGAAAGCTTAGCTTCTCCTGAACAAAATGAGCCCAAGCATGACATTTTATGACGATGCATTCTTGAGATAAGTATGACTAAAGTACAAGATTTTTTACTCTTTTGTCTGTTGGAGAAATCATATGAGGGCCTGATAGATAGGACCCGCGGGCCACATTTGGCCCACGGGCCGCCGGTTGGGGATCCCTGGTACACACATGCACAATAGCATTTCTAAGTTGCCTAAGAAAACAGTTTACACAGCACACACTCCCTAGACACACACACACACACACAATCACACTCTCCCATCAAAGGCAGACAGTCACCTCTGTCTGCGTTGTTAAATCCGGAGCGTCCATCTTGAGTTTGACACTAATCTGTACGGATCAGTCGGACGACTCTTGGTCTCCTACCTCAGACTCTCCTGACACACAGCCTCGGGCTCTGCTATCTGTCTGAGCCGCAGTAAAATTTAGAAATGTAAAAAGCAGACATAATACAGCCATCTGAGCGCCGGTGGAAAACAAACGAGTGTCTGTGACGAAATCAATAACATGTGAGGTCACCGGGTTCAGAACGTTATTGGCTGTGAATTCTCCTGTTGAGGTCTTGTGGATTCAGTATTGAGCTTCTTGCTTTTTGCTAATAGCCCCTCAGTGTGTGTGTGTGTGTGTGCGCTGCTACCTGCTCATTTAGATTTGGAACAATTCCCTCAAATGTCAGAATCTACAAAATAGCTTGAATTTCAGGTAATTACGAAGGAGCTCTTTACTTGCAGAACAGCCTCCAATGATAATATTAAAATGATAAATTCTGTTTAAATGCCTTTTTCCATCACAATTAATGCCAGTGAAAATCTGAAGCTGAAATCAGAATAGAATGAAAACATGTCAGACTCAGTGGTGTGCAGTCAGGGCCAGCAAAGTCTTCTCTGCTGGCCTAGAGATTGTCAGAATCATCAAATTATGTTTTAATAATTTAATATATATTTTAATTAATCCTATATGTATTTTACAAAGTTTGCTCCCATCAGTTTTTTTATTAACGTCATTTCATCTCTGCGGTACTCTCTCCCTCAGTCTCGCTGCTTCCAGTGCAGCTCATATAAATTAGAGCTTTTATCCAATCAGATTTTCCCCCTGTGCTGTCTCCGGGTAAAAAAATCTAGCCTGAGGCCTTCAGAATCTCAGTGAATCTCCTCTGCTGTTCAAGCAAATGGGACGATGTTGTTGATTGTCATACTCTTTAACCAATCAGATTTCAAGTTTGCCATGTTCGGCGTATTCTTTTACATGTCAGGGCCTTCTAGCTGGCCTTGGCTACGTCATCGGAGTACGGCACTATGCTAACAGCTAAACAGCCTGCCAGAAATTCATCAGAAGAAGAAGAGCTTAGCTAACTCAAGTAAACCTAGCTAGCATGTAACGGAGCATTAATGTTTATTTAAACTTTATTTCTTGACGTTTAGATTTTTAGATGTAGTGCTTTAGATTTTTTGTTTAGATTTTTACTTAGCCCTGTTGTTTTTTAACACAACGACTGACGAAGGAGAAGAAATGGATTAACTGACACATTATTTTACATTTTGGAACTGAAACGCACCAGTAATGTCCAGCCGTGTGGTTAAACTCTTTCTAAAGACAGAAAGGAGGACGGGCTTTGTCTTCAGATGATGAGCAGCTTTGGTAAGTCTGATGGATTTTTATGTAGCTGGAATCTGTGGAGAAGCCTGTTGAATCTGATTGTGTTATTTGTGTTTTACAGCGTTTTTGCTTACTTGCTGTTCATATGAGTAAATATGATGTTTGTGAGTTTGTTCTTGTTCTTTGGTAATGACACTGATTTAGGCTATGCCATGTTTATATGTGATGCAGCATCCTGTCATAATGCGTAATAATGCTACATCCTATTCATGTCTCTGCAGTTAGTGTGTTATAACTGACATAGGTGTTGATCCTCTTGTTAAATCTCTTTATTCACTCCATAAAGGTTCTATCAGTGTGAATATGGCTGGTTATGTCTAATAACAGCAGCATATAGTGTCATGCTGAGGTTATTAGAAGGTGGTTTAATTGTGGGAGGATAGCTCTGAAGGCCTAGGTGTAAAATACACCCGCCACTGGTCAGGCTGTTGCCTCGCTGAATGTAAAGCATCATTTTGAACAGCACGTTGCAATTTATTATAATTTGACACTGTTATTTTACCGTGCGGTGATGGTTTGGTGGCACTGAAGAGACAAAACAAACCCTGTGGCGGAACGGCAGGTAAATACACAGAATGCTTGTTTCACATTTCATTATGACAAAACAAAATTCATTTTTCATTTCATGCAGAAAGTTCAGCAGAAAAAAGGGTTGATAGATAAGTTCCGAGCCTGGCGTAGGCATGTTTTCCTGCCAGTGATGTCAAGTCGTGCAAAGTCCTTTTGTCTGTCCAAAAATCCTCCACAGCTGATGTGATAGGACGGGTTCCAGCTGAAACCTTACCTGGGGTAGAAATCAGGTGAATAAGGTGGATGTTGAAAGCCACAATCATGGATGGCATCTAAAACAAACAATCACTAGGCACAGGGGATTGGAAATTGTAGGAAAAAATCAGTTATTATAGAAAAGGTTACAGGACGGGATAAAGTCAGCAGAAACATACTACTGAATACCGTAGTTGCAGTTTAAGATTTTATGGGAATATAATAGGAATACTAGTAGTAGGACCTCATTATAGAATGGACTTCTCAGCACCACGTCAAGCATATTTTTTCATTCTGTCTGTACTGACAGCAGCAGTGTTTTTCTGAATATCTATTGAGTCACCCACGGTCATCTCTTGTGTTTCCAGTGACAGCATGTGGGAGATTTTCCAGCAGCGTGAATAGGAGGCCTTGGTGAGGAGGTAGGAGGGTTTTGACAGAGCAGGAGCATCCTCCAACACAGACGGAGCCAGTGCATGTTCATTATCAGCGACAACCTTGATCACACAAAGCAGGGTGAAGCAGATGTGCTGCAACAGTCTTCATTTTCCCAGGCAGGGGGTTTTAACGTGATTAAGTGAAAAGCAAAATGTGGCAATGAGGTGATATAGTTTTACATAATTCCTGTGAAATTTGAAACATTTCAAGGATTTTCTTAAATCTTTGAAGCTTGTGGAGTTATCTGAGTTATTTCACTTTTTTTTCTTTTTGCTTCACCTACCTTCGATAGATTCTTGATCAAAAAACAATTAAATGTTCCTTTAATATTCCTGCTTGGCAACTTTAATTGCAGCATTTAAAGAACCTTCCAGGAATCTACCTGTTTTAATTTTGAAGGGGAGACATCCATCCCAGAAGCCTAGAAGCATGCACCTTACATTTCTCCAATCCGTGCACGCAGATTTCACCGTTAATATTTATATTCTTTGATGCGATCCCCAGTGGGCTTTATAGGTTTCATCGAGAAAGAGAAAAGCAATTTTATTTGATTGGAGATTTTATTTCCACACTTTCAGTACAGCACAAGGTTTTACATGAAGAAGTGTATTATATAATTGACATTTTCTTGTGATTTTTGATATAAAATAAACAAGAAAATAAATATATGCACATATTTTGACATTTACAAACAAGGTGAAAAGTCATTTTTCATTTCATCTCTCTCTTCTGCTTATGAAAACCTTAAAACTAAATTAAAAATAAAGGGCAATGATGTGATGACATGGCACATGGACCCCACATGTAGTGGAAATGTATTGTTGAAAACATAATTTAAACAGAAGAAAATACATATCAGTTCACATACAGAAACATGGCAGAGTGGTGTCATGTTGGCTTCAATGCTTTTTTGTTGTAGGTAATCCACAGGATTTTGTAAAGTCTGGACTCTCCAGATGACAGTTCATCCAGGCTCAAAGTATCTGTCAGTGTCAGACAGGAAACAAAACCCCGGATTATCACAGTCTAGGCTTATGTCTTTTATAGCTCTGTTATCCAGCTGCAGTTTGTTGAGAATGGATTTTTTCCACCAAGAAACTACTCAATACTCACACTTTAGCACACCTATTCACCTACAGATGGAGATTAGTGCCTTGCTCAAGAACTGCACATGTGAAGACTTTCCATCGTCTTTAGTAATGTCATAACAGATCATCACAGGGAAAGGTTAAAGATACATAGTGGGTTTTAATGGGACTGCTCTGTCAATCTGTTGACCTCTTGGTCATGAACTATAAGGTGTGATCAAAGTCAGGGTCTGGACCCTCTAAAGGACCCTAAGTTGTTTCTGTATGACCTGAAAGCTCACCTGAATCTGAGGCTCCTCCCGAAATGAGGTCTAGCTTATAGAAACCAAAACTGAAGATGCATTGAGGTGCTTCTCCTTAGGCGTAAAAGTCAAATTTTTCAACGTTTATCAGCAAGGTGGTTGACATACTAGTCAGAAATATGAGTTTTCAGCATTCTGTTTCGCCTTAATACACGATGAAAAACTGGCAAACAGTAATAGAAAATATATCAATATAGCATTCATTTCCCATAATACTGTAGCATTCCTATCCAATATCCAACATATCCACACTGATAACACACATTCCTTACATTCTGCAGTAGCTTTTTCATTCATTACTTTGGCTCAAATGATATATTTGCAATGACTGATGATGGCCTAAATGCAAATACCTGGCAAATATGATGTGGTCACACGATAGTTCCTGACTTCACCAGTTGAAGGATTGTCTGAATATTCCATTAAACAAGTGATCAGCACATAATTGAATACTGAGGACTGCAAAAGCTAAACTGATTGTTTCCTCCAACTTAACCACCAGGCTGCTTTTTTTTTGGCCACATTTGAGGAAGGCTTTGAACTGAGACAGGTCTTGCAAATGCATGATTTCATGGATTTGGTCTAGAAATGGGGAATGTGGAGGATCCTGCTGAACTGAGACACAGCTGCAGACTGCAGTGAAGGCAGGTCCTGAAATGGGACACAGCTCATACAACCTCCTGTTCCTGTAATGTAAAAATAAATCAATAAATAGCTGAATCCAGGTGAAAACAAGAATCCCTTTTTTCCCATACTGTTTCAGGTCCATTATTACAAGTATTACAAACTCTCTGAAGTTTATCTTAAATTCTAGACTGACTTACAATAAAATGTGTATAAAATAAGCAAAGGTGTCTTGGGATTTTTCCAGTCAGTCGAATATGAAATACAGCCAGTTAATTCTGAAATCAGTGAATGCAGAAAACTTTGTACGTGCCATAGCCTTTTGACTAATTAAACATGATATTATACCGCCATCTGCTGGCAGAAAAGCTAAATCACACTTCTGGGTAAAGTTCAGGTAAACTTAGATTGTCTAATAAAATTATTTCATTTTAAAAATAAAAAAAATACAAGGAAGCTGTAGTTTTATATTCAGAGATACATTTTTTGTGTAAATGTTTTGCCCTGCTGCCCTTCAAAAACTGTAACAGTCACGGTTTGGTAACCTTAGCGGTATTACGTTTAGCCAATCGGATGGGTTCTTCTTCCCTAGCTCGACCAACCAGAATCGCGGATGTTTGGAAAAGGAAGTTCTGCTCTTGGGTGCTAAGAATTGCTGAGGCTGTTTTCGCAGAGTTGTAATGCATGAGGCGGGAATATAAAGGTGGAAAATTACCTTTGAAATCAGCAGTCTGCGCAGGTGCTGCGGGCATTTTCACGCACGCTACTGACCTTTCATGTGTCAATGGCAGCACCTACAGTCGGCGTGACAGTTCGTGAGATGCTGAGCTTAAATAATACAGAATTATTGACAACAGCGCCATAAAATCGCTTCCTTTTAAGTATAGCATTCAGGAGTTTGCGATTTTATATATATATATTTTAGACATTAATAAAACAATGCTTCGACAAACGAGGTCGGTGCTCCAGAATCTTCGATATCTGAGGTAAGATAGTAAACATTACGTGCATTATATCTCGTTATATTGAATTAATAAAAACATTGATTTGTTTTAGATGTCGTGGGCTTTTTAGCTTCACGACAACACACTAACCAAGTAGTGAAACTCGTTAATATATAAAACTGTTTTCGGCTTTATTTACACAAATCAGACTCTTTAAGTAAAGTGTCTGCTTTATTTACTTAAAAATAATAGAAGCAAAACTGCAAGTTTGATTCTATTTGAAGCTTCGTGGTTTAATTTTGATTTTTATTGAAATAATGTCTGACGGTTCAGGTTGAGTGGACAGCAGCGCACACGGAGGCTGGGGAGCTCCTCAGCCAGAGAGAGAGCTCTGCTGTACCAGCCTGGACAGAAGATCCACGGCTTTACTGTCACCCAGGTACGTCTTAATAACATACATCACATATGTTTTATTTTTCTGATGATTTTAAGTTTTATCTCTTAGTGACTTTATCCTGGCAGAAAATGAGTCAAAAGTAGTGTAACATGCTTGGATTTAGTATAATGTTTGTTTAAATCTGCCATGCCTTTAAACACAAGCCTGTTTTTTTTTGGTTTTTTTTTTCTTTCTTTGCTTGACTCAAAATAACTTAATTCACAAGTTGTAGAAAACTCAGTCAGGTCAACCGGATTCAAGTTTTTAATTCTGAAATGTTTCACCATCCATCCAAATGGCTTCATCAGTCAGAAATGAATGCTATATATAAATGAATGAATATAAAGCAATATAATGATATATAAATATATAGAATTGAGTGAATATAAGGCAGTCATTTCTGACTGACGAAGCCATTTGGATGAATGGTGAAACATTTCAGCATTAAAAACTTGAATCCAGTTGACCTGACTGAGTTTTCTACAACTTATCTACTGCCTGGATGACAGAGAATCTTCAGCAAAACTTCATTCACAGCTTTTAAATTTTCACAGCAACAGTGATGAAATTTAAATACATTTATGAACAATGCAGTAATGCTTTCTACAATTAAATCACCCATCTAATGGTTGAATATTGTTAAAATGAACCAACATGATTTGCTATGATTGAGGCTCACGTCATAACATTAGCCATCCTGTAACATCACTGTTACCAAGGCAGTGACAGACAGTAGACACTGACTGCTTGAAAATGTCTTCTACCTCTTCTGCTAACAAAAACAGGTTTATTCCAGCTGGTAATTGTTATTCTTTACAGGTCGTAGAAGTTCCTGACTTGTTTCTCACAGCTGTGAAGTTAACCCATGATAAAACTGGAGCTCAGTACCTGCATGCTGCCCGGGATGACTCCAATAACCTCTTCAGGTTGGTCAGAATGTGACTTAGCAATGGTTGTGAGTGGGGGAAATTTGGATTAGATAACTTACTTTTCGTGCACTTCAAATGTTTATAGCATCTCACTTAATTGAACTTAATTCCAGCATCATAGTTTTAATGCGATGCTGTTGTAACGAGTATCATTTATATGTGTTGAACCTTGTATATTAAAGTGAAAACTGATATATTTTGTACCTGTTCCTGCTCTGTGTTTTAGTGTGCAGTTAAGGACGACCCCCATGGACAGCACAGGGGTCCCGCACATCCTGGAGCACACCGTGCTGTGTGGGTCTGAGAAATACCCCTGCAGAGACCCCTTCTTCAAGATGCTCAACAGGTCTCTGTCCACCTTCATGAATGCCTTCACAGGTACAGAAACACATGCTTGCACTGAAAAGTACCTAATGAAGTAGAAACAGTTTGTATTCAGTATCTTAAATATCAGTCTTAACGCGTCAGTATGCTTAAAAGGAATTATTTTGTTCTGACCATGTTGGAAAGTAACCATGTTTCTACCTGTTCATAATGTCCATGTTTGAAGATGGTGCAGAAATCTTGTCTTTGCAATGCAATAACTTTAATCCTACAAATGGGGAAAACATACACACACACTTACTGAAAGGTATTGATGGCATAGTAGAGGGTTATAAGTGCAAACAGTGACGTAAGTAGTTATGTAAAGAAAGAAAAAGGAGATCTTGAGAGAGAAATTAAAAGCTACCTATTTTCACATCTCATTACCAGTCCCATGTAATCCATGTGATTTCATGCCATGATGAGCTTGTTATTGAGTTTGTCTTTTGCCTCACTTTGATTTCTTCATGAACAGCGAGTGACTACACCATGTATCCGTTCTCTACACAAAACGCAAAGGACTTCCAGAATCTTCTCTCAGTCTATCTGGATGCAGTTTTCTTCCCCTGCTTACGAGAGCAGGATTTCTGGTGAGCGGTTTCTATTAAAGTAATCAGTCAAAGTGGATTTATCTTCTCTCTGATGGCTGATTGGATTCTGTATGTTTGTATTTTTCAGGCAGGAAGGCTGGAGGCTGGAGAATGAAAACGCCACAGATCCAAACTCTCCTCTGGTGTTTAAAGGAGTGGTCTTTAACGAAATGAAGGGAGTTTTTGTAAGTCACTTTTCAGCACAGACAGAAGGCGTGATGGTCTCCATCAGGTGCTTTAAGGCTATAAACACCCAACAGATTAGACTTTAAATGTGATGCAAACAGCCCATGTGTGTATTGTTCTGAAATCCCATAATGCAGTTTCACTTTTTTCAGGACAAAGTTTAGAAAATGTTAGATAATCAAGACAAATCAAAAACTTGGAAACAGCCAAAGCAGCGTGAAGACATACAGCGGGGTCCAAAAGTCTGAGACCACATTTTAAACCTGTGATGTTTTCCATGTAAATGTGGAAATAATCAGAAAGTCTGACATTACAAGAAGCTCTTTGGAANGATGTTTTCCATGTAAATGTGGAAATAATCAGAAAGTCTGACATTACAAGAAGCTCTTTGGAACATGCTGGATAACTTGGCTCATCAGGTTTTTACAGACGTGTGGAGTCCGTGATGCTGTCATTAAAGCTGAAGGGGGGGCGTACCAAATACTAAGATATTCTGACATTCATACAAATACTAAGATATTCTAACATTCATAGACATTTTTCAAAGATTCAACTTTTCATTCTAATTGTTAAGATGATATTATCATTTGTAATGAAAAATCTTGTATTAAATTTAAAAAGAATGCAAAATAGAAGCATTTTCACAGTGGTTCCCCACTGTAGATAAAAAAAATATGGGTGGCAAGAAATTAATTCTTTCAGTCATTCTTTCATTTAAGAAAAGCTTTGAGTGGAAGAATTCTACATTTGAACATTAAATCCAGTACAGAAATGTATGGTGTTTGATATATGAAAATACGATTACCATGTCAATAGTGTGTCAAAAGGTTTTGTATGTACAGTATATTCATATGTGTATTTGTGTGTGTGTGTGTTCTTACAGTCAGACAACGAGCGTTTGTATGCTCAGCACCTTCAGAACAAACTGTACCCAGACCACACCTACTCTGTGGTGTCAGGAGGAGAGCCGCTGGCCATCCCCGACCTCTCCTGGGAGCAGCTCAAACACTTCCACACCACCCACTACCACCCCAGCAACGCCAGGTAAACACACACACACACTATATCTAGAAATGTTTTTTATTAATCAGATATTCTCCTGCATCTCCTACATAGAGATAACACACACACACACGACACATCCGTGACAGTTTGTGTGTTGAATCCTTTAGGTTCTTCACGTATGGCAACTTGCCTTTGGAGCAGCATCTGAAGCAGATAGAAGAAGAAGCTCTGTCGAGGTTTGAACGTATCAACCCAAAAACTCAGGTCCCCCCTCAGCCTCACTGGACCAGCCCAGTAAGTCCACAACGCATCCAGGGACAGGCAAAAGCAGATCAAGTAGTTTAAAGCACATTAAAATAAATACAATAATACACTTAGTTAATTAATTGACCTCCTAGAAAGATAAAATATCAGTAGTTGTAAAATTGAATAATTTAAGTTCCTGACAATCAACATATGGTTTCTGAAAATACAGAAGATGTGACCTGTATGTCACATTTTGTTGTCCAAGAATTCATTTCCTTTAAAAAAGTCCTGTAATATCGCATATTTTTTAATTGATCATATTTCACTGTTCTGCAGCGTTACTTTTTGTCTTTTGAAGTAAATAGAATGCAGTGAATAGTCAGTATTGTCTTATTGGAAATGTTACGGTTTTTCCCCAGAGAGAGGACCATGTGACCTGCATCCCTGATGCTCTGGCTCCAGACCCAGCCAGGCAGAACACGCTGTGTGTGAGCTTCCTGCTGGGAAAGTAAGATCCACTTTATCCACTACCTGTTTCCCTGCTGTCAGTGTTTCTACTGTGACATTTCTGCTGCTGATTGATTTTGAAGTCGGGTAATATTTAGTGGAATTTGAGGGACAGACTCTGCATCGTCTGCTGATGCTTTTGTGCAGGAATAATTGACAGATGTAAATCAGATACGTATAAAGATATGTTGAAGACCGCACCAAGCAACAATACAGACCTCTGTCAATATTTGAAACACAATCTTCAATATTTTCCCTATTCCCCAAAGTAGCTGTCTGGAAACAATCAGACATGCAGTTACAGCTAAACTAGGTAAACATTATAATAAATCAAAAAAAGTTCCAGAAAAAAAGGGGAAGGAAGCAGCAGAGCGACAGGTAATGTAGCGCTGAAGAGGAGCTTTTAGCTGCTGTGTTATTCGGTATTTGGCTCCTGATCTTTTGCTTTGTTTTCTCTCTGCAGCATCACTGATGCGTTTGAAAGTTTCACTCTCAGCCTGCTGTCCTCTCTGATGATCTCTGGACCAAACGCTCCTTTCTACAAGGCGCTCATCGAACCCAAGATAGGAACCGACTTCTCCTCGGTGGTGGGGTCAGTGCACAGGCTATAAACCTAAAATAAAGCTATATATTTTGAGTTGTTTTTTTTTTTAAAGGCCCATACCGTCCATTTTGCATGTTTGAGCCTAATGTATTCAAATTTCATACACGTAACGTTACTGACAATCATTTCCCAAAGCATACTACTGGAACGGTGAATTAAAAATGTTTTTCCTACCTTCCAGACCTCCATTGGTTTCAGTTCATTCTGCTATTAAAATCAACTTGTTGATACTTTAAACATTATTGGGATAGGTAATCCATCATCACCAATAAGACGTGTATTCAGGTTTTTTTTTAGAAGTTACGTAATTTTAGCGTTTAAGCGCAATATACCATATATATACCGCAATATACTGGGGAATATAGTCCCAAAAGAAGACCTGTGTTTATGGAAATATTTAAACAACCGTGACTTCATAAGGCTGCATAATTATTATCAGGTGAAATATTGATTTTTAAGGTGGGTGTATCGCTTGAATATTTGGTTTTGAAGATTTAAAAGATTTTACAAAATATCAGGAAGTCTGAAATACGGTTTTATCCTTTGGGAAATGATTGTCAGTAACATAACATGTATGAAAATTGAAAGTATTAGGCTCAAACATGCAAAATGGATGGTATGGTCCTTTAAGTATAACAACATTACTGCTTCCTGCTTTGATTAATAAAAGGGAAAATAACGGATAAATTACCTTTTGTAACAAATGTTTGATTTGAAGACGTGCTGCGTAGCATTTATATGAACGTGTTGTGCAGATACGATGGCAGCACCAAAGAGGCGTCGTTCAGCATCGGCCTGCAGGGAATGGCTGAGGAGGACATCGAGAGAGTCAAACAAATCATCAGCCAGACCATTGATGACATTATCACGTAAGTACTAAACTCAAAACTTCAATACTGTGAGTGTTGTAAGTGAAATATAAAAAAATGTTTCCTTGAGCGTTCTCATCAGATTTATAAAAATACATACATACAAATATTTCTCAACTGTTTGTGTTGTAGTTGCAGCATTTTTGCCAAATGCTTCAACTCGCTTTCAAATGCTAACAGAGGCTGGTAATGGACAAATATGGTTTTGTGGCACTATCTGCCTTGCTGAATGTTAAACTCTGGTGTGTTTTATAAAAAGTCTCAGGAATACGGTCTTTGTATGAAAAAGAACAGCAGCAGCAAGAAACAGAAAAGATTTCCACACATTCTGCTTCACTGCTTTTCTTTTTACTGACACAGCAATGGCTTTGAGGAGGAGAGGATCGAGGCTCTCCTCCATAAGATTGAGATCCAGATGAAACACCAGTCCACTAACTTTGGCTTGTCTCTGGCCTCGGTGAGCCAATCCCTCTTTATCTATAACCTTCATTTTGTTTCCACAAACACAAGGACACTGAGTTCATAAACCTTCAAGTTTTAGCAAAACGAATGAAGCTGGTTTGTTTTCTCTATACATGAAATCCTATTTCTGTTTGTTTTTCTCTCTTTTTTCTGCACGTACATAGATATTTCAGATATTGGATTATTGCATACAGATATTTGCACATCATATACAAATCAGAGTATTTTATTTTTTATTTTCCTTGTTTTTGTGAGACCAAAAAAAATCCTTGCTATTTAAAATCCATCTTAAAACGAAGTATAATGTTAAATAGTTGGGACTGTAAATCATGTTTAGAAAATGTATCTAGGCCAAGAAGTGGACAATTGATGTTTTTGATATAAAATACAAGCAAATCCCTCATGCTGTAAAAATCTTCTCTGAAATAGATAATTATTCTTGATTCTTTATGTTATGTTTTTCACATTGTGTGTTTGTGTGTTTTATTAGTATGTAGCATCATCCTGGAATCACGATGGCGACCCTGTAGAGCTGCTGCAGATCAGCAACAGCGTTTCCAGGTTCAGACAGGAAATGAAGGAAAACCCTCGTTTCCTCCAGGACAAAGTCCAGCACTTCTTCAAGGTGAATTCAGTTAGAGCTATTAAAATAATTTTGTTTCCTAAAAGATCTGTGTCAATCAAATATGAAACTGTATTGGTCCATGTAAGGACCCTCTTTCCTCTTGTGCCCCGCCTGCACAAGGAGGACAGAGGTCAAAGGTCAGGGTCAACACAGAGCAGCAGCTCTCAAGGTTGTTTTCGGTGTTTTGTTCAAAGATAATTATGACTGATTTGATACATACCGTCGCAAGTTGCTTCAAATTTATTTCTTATTTTGAAGTTGAGTTTCTGATGTTAATCCATGGTTGTGATAATCTTTAATTAACCCACCGTGCAGGAGAACACACACAGACTGACTCTGTCCATGAGCCCAGACGAGGCTTACCTGGAGAAACAGGCCAAAGCTGAGGAGGAGAAGCTCCACCAAAAAGTCCAAGCTCTTTCTGACAGCGACAGGAAGGAGATCTATGAGAAAGGTGATTATTATTTCATGGTCCGTGTGGGGAATCTGTCTTTTTGCTCAGAGTACTAACCAGGTTCCAAAATAACACCCAGACCTTGTCCATGTTGATCATCTCTGACCTTGAGCCAATCAAATCACAGTGAAGTAAGAGCTTACATTTCCACAAGTTTCATCCATAGGAAAATATAAATATGGCAGCATTAGATATAAGACTTTTTATAGAAAGATCTGCTAGCTGTTACTTGGTGCGTTTGTTTTATAGGTCTGGAGCTGTTGGCTGCACAGAGTAAAACTCAGGATGCTTCCTGTCTGCCTGCACTGAAGGTGTCCGACATCGAGCCCACGATACCCATCACACCTGTTCAGATGGGCTCTGCAGGTACAGTCCAATCTAACCTCAAGCTGTGTCCTCCACATTAAAACAAGCTGCAAGGGCCTTACAATGTGTGTCTTCACCTGTGTGTATTTTTGTAGTAGAAAATAAAATGTCTCTGATTCTGTTTGAAGAGATACAGTAAGTCCTCAAATGAAAGAAGATGTAGGAATAGATCATCTCAGAGGGAAACTTCAGTCATTCTCTACTCATAGCAGTCATTTGAAACTTAAATGAAGTTGTTAAGACTATTAAACATGTGGCTGATACTCCTCATTGTTATCTGTTACCATTCTGGCAAACTACTGAGAGAAAGAAAATATTAAGGATATTTTTCCTCAGGTTAGGCATCACAGTCCATGTAATTTTAACCAAATATATTATAACTAAATTGGTTTAAAAAAAAAAAAAAAGGATTATCCTTTCATGTGAGACCTTGGTCATGACTTAATGTTTGTATTTAATGAATGCTGCTTCATTCAGGTAGAAGAAAGACAGTGGAGACGCATACAGAGTCTGCAGCTCCTCAGTGAATTTATGGCAAAGACATTTTTGAAAATGGATTTCTAATAGAAGAACATTTTGATTGTGAAAGTACAGTTGAGCAGCAAACTGCTCAAGAAATAACAGCTGATATCTAGGGAAAGATTTTCTCTGATGCAGTTTGATAATTCATCTGTGACATGAAGTCTTCAGGCCTACTTTTAATTGATGTATGAAACCAGCATCATACATAAACACAACTTCTGTGAAAATTGTATTTAGAATTGTTTCAATTTAACTTTCCACAATGAATGTGTGTGTATCAGAATAGTGAGATTGCTGCTGTGAGAAGTTACTGCCCGTTAAAATAAATCATTACTTGTATTTAAGTGGAATAAATCCTTGTATCATTGAATTTTTTTAAAATCCTAATTTCCTCATCTCCACAGGTGGCGTGCCGGTGCAGTACTGTGAACAGCCCACTAACGGTTTGGTTTACTTCAGAGCCATGTGTAGTCTCAACACGCTGCCGGAGGACCTCAGGCTTTATGTCCCGCTCTTCTGCAGCGTTATCACCAAGTGAGTCTGAAGACCAGAACAGCAAAAAAAAAAGCACCGCAAGTCAAAATCAAAGAGTATTCCTGCCAGATTTTCTACAGTCAAAANAAAAAAAAAAAAAAAAAAAAAAAATGGTGATATTGGAGTTGTTTTTTTTTTGTGTGTGTAGGAAATATTATATACAGTGGGGTCCAAAACTCTGAGACCACATGTAAAATTCATGATGTTTTCCATGTAAATTTGGAAATAATCAGAAAGTCTGACATCACAAGAAGCTCTTTGGAACATTGTCAAATCATGCTGGATAACTTGGCTCATCAGGTTTTTACAAACTTGTGGAATCCATGCCAGCTGGAGTGATGCTGTCATAAAGGGGAGCATACTGAATACTAAGATATTCTAAAATTCATGGGCATTCTTCAAAGATTCAGCTTTTCACTCTAAATGTTAAGATGATATGATCATTTGGAATGAAAAATCTTGGATTAAATTCAAAAAGAATACAAAATAGAAGCATTTTCACAGCAGTCTCAGACTTTTGGATCCCACTGTATGCTCCCCAATGCACTGTACATCAAACTATGCAAAATAAGATAAGATAATAATACTTTATTGATCCCTGGGGACAAATTCTTGTGTTGCAGCAGCAATTATAGTGGTAGATACAGACGCTCGGAAGCTAAAGAAAATAATAATAATAATAGGATAATAAATGAATGAATAATAATAATAAGGCAAAACAAGTAAGTAGATATTATATACAATACAATATACAATATATGGACAATATGTACAGTACAGTGTTGGTGTCTTTAACCAGGATGGGCTGTGGACCTCTGGACTACAAGCAGCTGGCTCAGCAGAAGGAGCTGAAGACAGGCGGTATGTCCGTCTCCACCCAGGTCATCCCTGACTCCACCCACCTGGACATGTACGAGCAGGTCAGTGCTAAAAGTCTTTGCTCTGAAGACGTAAAGCTCTTCCTGTTGGTGAGAGGAGACAACACTCCTTTAGTTGTAATGCCTGATAAGTCAAAGGTAAAAATTTGAATTTGCTCCTAAAGGCGTTTCTGGAGCTGATTTACATCTCGCTTTTGTCCAAAGCTTTACACGGTACATCCTCTCCAGCCACCAAACAAGACGGTTTGTCATTTCGTGTCTGTGTTTTAGGGTGTCTTGCTGTCCTCCTCCTGCCTGGACAGGAACCTTCCACACATGTTTGAGCTGTGGAGTGACATTTTCAACAGGTACGTCCCCTAACAACAACAGATCATTCACTCATTTGTTCAGTTTCTCAATTTAAAAAAACCTGTTTGCTCATTTGTTGCTGCTGGAAAAATAAGCTAAATAACTGGAGGGCGGAGTTTTAGGCAGGAAGTTACACGCACATTTAGTCTGGAATTAAGCTTAGCAATTTTTTTTTTTTTCTTCAGCCCTCACTTTAATGACGAGGAGCGCCTGAGGGTGCTGGTGATGATGTCAGCACAGGAGTTGGCCAATGGGATCGCCTACTCTGGTCACATGTACGCGATGACCAGGGCGGGCCGTCACCTGACCCCAGCAGGAGACCTCCACGAGGCGTTTGGAGGGATGGAACAGGTGCGAAAAGAGTAATTGTTCATAATGTCATGGAGTAAGTAAAGCTTAAAAGTGGAAAAAGCGACATAACCAGTATTGTTATTGAACTTTTAATAATATTAAAATCTTCCTGCTGTTGTTTCTCCACATGAGTTTCTTGTTTTTCAAGTCTTGCATCTGAAATGTCGTTAGGTTTTGAGGTAGTCTTTGTGTTTTGGTCATGTGAACATCAGGTGAAGTTTATGAAGAGGATAGCTGAGATGTCAGACCTCAGCCAAGTCCTGCGAGCTTTACCCCGGATCAGAAAACACCTTCTCAACCCACATAACATGAGGTGACTTTATACAGAATGTATATTTTTTACTGAATTAAACATGATATCTCTGTATGTTGGAGATTCAACTCTAACGATAGCAGTGTTCCTACAGGTGCGCCGTCAATGCAGCTCCACAGAAAATGACTGACACGGCCGGACAGTTAGAGCGTTTTATGAAGGACATTGCTGGAAACAGAAAGGAACGCAAACCTGTCAGTCCTAATATTATCGAGGTAAGTCATTAACAGACATTTTATTCATCTATCTGTCAAATCAAAAAAAAATGTAGGAGTATTTCTCTTTATGTTGTTTTTTTTTTTAATTATTATTTTGTAAAGAGGCCACTAGATGATCTGGTGGACTCTGGATCTGGACCAAGTCGGAAACTCATCTCTGTAAGTCTGATGAAACTCCACATCAGAACCTAACAGGGTTTCAGATTTTGGCGTTAGGTGTTTTTTTTTTTTCTTTGACATCATTTCTACCTCATTGATTTTATAATAATTACCATAAAGTGTATGGAGTTTGCTGTTCAAAGTGTAAATGTGAATGTACTGACTGTGTATAAAGTGCTTTATTTTGCACTTTTTAATATGAGCTCCTGTTATTTTTCTGTCAGTACAAAACAGGAATTTCTTTAATACACATTTCTGTACATAGTGTGTAATACTGAGTCATTCTTACATAATTCTCAATATGAACCCAATGAAAACTTCCCTTTTTTCCCCCTCAGGAGCCGAATTTCCAGCCCTGTCAGATGAAAACCTTCTTCCCGCTGCCATTCTCCATCAACTTTGTCAGTGAGTGTGTCCGCGCCGTGCCGTTCAGCCACCAGGACTACGCCAGGTAACTCTACACAGAAAACACGAGGAAGCTTATGATGACTTTTTTTTCCCTCTTTGCAGTGTGAGCTTTTCAGAATAAGATTTTGCCAAAACTTTGGCGTTAGCATTTTGTTAGCATTCATCTTACTTTTCCAGATGGTTCTTGGTGTATGGCTTCTCTAAATGACTAGCATTGTTTCATTATTAGCATACACTCATTGTTATGTATTATTCATGTTAACTGGGAACAGGAAGTAGTTGGCAGGAAGTAGTTTATTTTTTAAAATGCCGCTCAGTTCAGTAACCACTCTGTCTCACGATGTTCCTTTGTTCTCTTTTGTCAGTCTCTGCATCCTGGCGAGGATGACGACGGCAAAGTTTCTCCATGGAGAGATCCGAGAGAAGGGTGGAGCCTATGGAGGCGGGGCCAAGATGGGAGGAGGCGGTCTCTTCTCCTTTTACTCCTACAGGTGGGCAGCAAGTGCACCAACATGGACAAACTTCTTGTTTGGGTTGTGATTCACAAATCTGTCAGCTGGTACAGGAAGAGTGGAGATTAAAGCTGGAATGCTGAGGTGGGATCAGGTTGTTGTTCTGCTAGTCAAAAATAAGTCTCAAGTCAAGACTGGCAAGTCTAAACCAAGTCACAAGTCCTAAACGTTGAATTTGAAGTCTTGATGCACTCTGTACCAAATCTTTATTTTGGTTTGGGGAAGGTATCGAGTCGTCAAAAGGCTCAAGTCCAAATGAAGTGAAGTCAGTGGTTTCAAAGTCGAGTTGCACCTTTTTCAAATTGTCAAGTCTTAAGTCAGCAAACTTGTGACTCAAGTCCAAGTCAAGTCTAAATCATGCGACTCGAGTCCGTGGTCTAATATCTATAAAAGATGTGGTTTGTAAAAAACAGGTTGAAAGTCAGTATTGGGATCATCATAATGTTTTAAAAGAAATCTATAGTCTCTGAGTCAAGCTTTGTCCTAAATAATAAAACAATCCGTGTTGTTGGGCTCATTTCCTTTCTTCTCTGCCTCTAAGGGACCCAAACTCAGTTCAGACTCTGTCAGCGTTTCATAAAGGTGTGGACTGGGCCAAGTCAGGCCAGTTCACCCAGCAGGACATCGACGAAGCCAAACTGTCTGTGTTCTCAGCCGTCGACTCACCTGTGGCCCCTTCAGACAAAGGTGAGACTATGATGTACCGATTTAAAGAAGCAGAACGGAAAGCTAGAACATCTTACAGCAGCTCTCAAACTCTGCAGTGGAGGGCTGAGAAGCTGCAAGATTTCAATCCAAATGAAAAACCAGTTTGAGATCCTCGTTATTTCATCTTAAAAACACTTTAAATCAAATCAAGTCCTGTGGTTTCTTGTTGCATTTTCCGAGGTAGAAATCTTTTCTTTGTGAGGCTACGATGAGTTCTCCTGTTTATTTGAAACACCAAACGCATCACTTCCTGTGTGCCTGGGGTTTATTTGTTAATTTAGTCTTTACGTTGCAGGAATGAGTCGGTTCCTCAGTGGGATCACGGATGAGATGAAGCAGAGCCACAGGGAAAGACTCTTCGCTGTCGCTCACAAAAACCTGGTAGATGTGGCTGAAAGGTAGGAATCACCTTCATCTGTCTCTGTGCTGTGACCATTAAAATGCTACAAATACAATGAAAATACGATGGTAATATTGCTGTTGTTACTACAGCAACAACAACAGATCATTACAGCCATAATGATGTCATAGTCATGACGATGATAATGGCTGTAATTGTAATTAATATGATTCTGTTAATGATTTAGCTGTGGATGGAATATGATCCATTAGTGGCAAAATGATTGGCCTATTGACAAGAAAATTTATTGACAACAGTTTATATAATCAGATAAATTATTCAAGTAAATTAATTAACAAGTTAAAAAATCACTATAAATTGGATCAGTTTGGGTTTTTTTTTCATCAGTTGTTAAGAGAAAAATAACCAATTTGTTTTGAGCATTTGTCACTATATTTGACAATACTGATTAATTGAAAAAATAATTATAGATTAGGCATTAATAATTAGTTGAATCAGAAATGTAAGGAAAAATGAAAAGAACTAATAGCAGAAATATTCATCTGGAATTAACTTGTTATTTTTAAAAAATTAGACAGTATAGGCTGTATGAAGTACAACGGCATATTAGAGCCACAGAAGATGAAAAAAAATCGAGGGGGTTATTATTTCAAGTTTAAAAATTCACAAATTCACGAGTTTAAAAACTCGTAAATTTGAGTTTTTAAACTGGCAAATTTGCTAGTTTTTTTTTTGCGAGTATATACTTTTCCATCCGATTTAGCAATGAAGAAATACTTGTGTTTTTAACACAAAATCATCAAATTATCATAAACATACAGACTTTTAAAACTGGCAAATTTGCGAGTTTAAAAACTTGAAATAATGCCCCCTTGTTTGTTTTTTCATCTTATATGACCCTAATACGCCATCGTAATGAAGAGAAGGTTTGAAACGCGTGTTATTTTTTATTCTGCAGGTACCTCAGTGTTGGTCAGAGGATGTATGGCGTTTCCATTTTGGGTCCGGAGAACGAGACGATCAAGAAAGATCCTTCATGGATTGTAAAGTAATAGGTATTTAATCATTGAAGGATTCTACACACGTTATCACAGGCTGTGTCATTAATTTAACATCATGATTAAATTCAGATTCATTTAAAGATGCAGCACAGTGATACGACTTTTCAGATATTCTCCTTAAAGCTCTTTGAGATGGAGGCAACACAGCAAAAGCGCACAATGTAAAGAAAAGGAAACAAACATTTCATATTGAATATCATCTCCTGAGAATTAAAGCATTTATCTCCAGATAAATGCTTTAATTCTCAGAGAATACATGTTATGTATATTTCATTATAATGCTGAAAAACAAAGCTGAGTCAGCTTCTTATCTGGTGTTGATAGTTGATAGATTTCATGCCCTCTGTGGTTTCAGACTGTGGTTTTGAAATGGAAATGGATACTTATCTAACACGTGTTCAGATGAATGTGCTTAAGGTTAGTATGTTGCATGAGCATCACGCTGTGTTCTGTCTCTATTTGGGTCTGGTTGGGTCGGCTGCATTTTGGATCGGGTCTAATGGGCCTCAGGTCTGTTTTGGGTCAGGTCTCGTTTTTGAAAATGTATTTACACAGGTTGGGTTTGGGAGGGTTTTGGGTCGGATCTATAATTTTGGAACCGTGAAAACCTGTGGTGCAATTGGAAAAAAAAAATCTAATTTTTAATTTGAAAAAAAAAAAATCATCTTAAAAAACTATTTCTGATTGAAACCTGTTTTATTTGCGAAAATTTGCCACAAAATCAAATTTTCATAGATTTCAATCATTTTGAGTCTCTGCAGAAAGTTCCAGTCATCTGGAAAAACACCAGGAGGCTCTTCAGGTACCACAAGTCATAAAACTCTACAATTCTTGAAATTTTACTCTCGATAATCATCCTTGATAATCATCCTTTTACTTTCGATAATCATCCTTGAAGTGCAAATTTTATTAATTCCACTTTCCAATTTCTCACGTTTCAGCCATTTTTTTGCAGCCCAGCATATAAATAATTTCACAGACACAAATACTTATATCACATAAATGCTTTATTACTCTGTGACTACACACTCGTCACACTGGAACAGAAGTAATGTTGCGTACAAGTTTCACAGACTGTCTCCACTTCAAGACAAATAACCACTATAAGGTGCCACATACAAAGCGCAGCGTGGATACAAATGGCAATCGTGACCAAATAACACACACTTGCACACATTTTGCAGGTGACAGGACACACACGGCCAGCTGGTCCTGAAGTCTCATTAAACCTCATTTCAGTAGTATTTTTCTAGCGTTTATATTTCAATCAAGATGGCAGAAGTTCCCCTCTTGGACAGTAAAATTAAGATGACTTGCACGTGACCCTGCTGGCGTGTTTCCTCTTCATAAGCAGCTTTACAATACAACACGTTACAACAACTGCAGCATCATGAAACACGTCAGCTCAGCCTTGCATTTATGTAGCAGGTATTAGTTTGCTAGTTTAAAATTTAGATATATCTATATTTAAAAGACTATAATGTAACTTTAATACTTACGTAGTATTAGGAGTGTTTACGTTTTTAATAACTTTGGTTGGGAAACTAGAAAATGCTACAATGTTCCAAAGAGAAGTTTATTGAAGCTACATAAAGAGCCTTTATTCCAAAGCATTTTATTGATCATTTTTAAATTCTCAAATCGGTATCTCTAAAAAATAAAACCTTATTTCTGTAAGGCTTCATTGTTCTGCCATGTTTGTTCACTTTTGTGCAATCCTTTCAGACGACCATCATTTATTTGAAACCTCTCGTCGTTGGGCTGTGGCTCCTCTAGTTTGTCTTGTTTGAATGAAGCTCTGGCTGGCGGCGTTGCAGCAGGTCAGATGGTTGTGACGTCGCCGTCTTTGGGTCGGATCCGGCGCACGTGCTCCAGCTGGCCCGAATCAGACATGTCGTAGTCTGTCTTGTACTTAGCTAGGATTTTCATCACTGGGCGGAGCTTCAGCCACCACTGCTCCTTAGGGATCCTGTGGCTGAGGAGACGAAACAAAGCATTGAAGTTGTGTGAGGACACGTTTTTATGCTAACAGAACGACCTGAGTGTGATCTGGATAAAAAGCTACACAGCGTAACGCTAAATAAGATACGTCAGGGATGTCACAAAGTGCTATGCTGGGGAAGAAACACCTAGAATGAATTCTTTTCTTACACAAAGTCAGTCTCATCCCGGAGCTGTGAGACAGGCTGAAAGTCCAAAGCTCTGCGACGCATCCCCAGCAGACACGCAGACTCATCCGAGTTAGCAAAGACTTTCCCTGCATTTAGAACACGAGTCATCTTCCATGCAATCACGTTAACAAACTCCAGTTTTTGAGGTAAATCTGAATATAAAAGAATTGTTTTACCTCCTTTGTACGAGTCCTTGAGCTTCCGCGTGATCCACTGCATGGCTTTAGCGGCAATTTTAGTGCCAAAGTTTCTATCGAAGGGAGATGGCGAGCCTCCCTTTGAGGGCGAAACAAAATGTCATTTACATGAATCGCAGGAATTCCAGGATAATGTCAGTCTCTCTGTGAAATCAGCAAAAGCTCCCTACATAACCAAGATGAATTTATCTCATGATAATTATGCAAAAACCAGGAAGCCGTCTAACACAAGAGGAGATCTCTAGGAGTCATACTTAAAAACTTTAAGGCCTTTCACAAATTATATTTAATGCTTTTCAAGCTGAACTGTGATAAAACCAAATACAAAGGCTCTATCAATCAATTCAACAGTGCATGTGTGTGCGTGCTTGCGTGCGTGCACGTCCAACCTGCTGCATGTGACCGAGAACGTTCTTCCTGCAGTCGAACACGCCTTGTCCCTCCTCAGAGTACAGCTGGTAGATGAAGTCCGTGGTGAAGTTCTCATTGCAGTTCTCATTCCTAAACACACACACACACACACACACACACACCACAGGAGCAACATATGTAGTTGGTCAAGAGTNTCCTAAACACACACACACACACACACACACACACCACAGGAGCAACATATGTAGTTGGTCAAGAGTGGCCGTGTTATGAATGTTTATTTCCCCTCTGAAAACCAGACACCATCTAAAAACAGTAAAACCTTACTGTCCTCAGTATGCGTTTAGACTTGAATGAATCTTATAATATTAAAGCCAGAAACACACAATGTCACCTACAACGTGTCCAAAATATTACGTTTGTCCTATTTCCACAGGCCGGTGTCCTGCTGGGAGAATTGAAACACTGTGATGCTGCAGTGGACTAAAATAGCCACTGATGACATCAAATAAAGGCCTAAAGGTCGATTTGAAGTCAGTGATATTTTAAGATTTGTACAATAACCTCATAAAAAGTGATTTTTACGACCGTTTTAAATGGAGTATGGTAATATTTCAAACTGCTTTCCTGATTTTTCTCTCACGCACACACACTTCCACGTGAAGTCCCATAGGCTGCATCACAGCTAAGTGGTTTGCCGCAAGGAAACAGCAATGTCTCGGAAATCAAACATCTACAAAGATCTCTAGATCATATTTACAGAGAGCAGGTCTCACCTGAGCACCAGGCCTCTCTGGATGCTGGTCTTCATCTTCTGCGTTAGATGCTCCACGTTGGCCTGAAACACAGAGCGAAGCTGCACATTAACCACAGCGTTTCCTCTCTGTCTGCAACCTGCACGAGCGGATCCAGATTCCAAATCTCTTGCCTCGGTCTAACCTCCCCCCGGACAGGAGAGGCGCAGTGGAATTTTCACACCACCAGAGGGCGTCCTATTTGCTGTTTCTACCTCTCTAATGAAGCCTGAGAGAAATAAATGCAGCAAAGAAAGGTGACATTTTTCACCTTTAAGATCCTTTAAACCTTCATCTTTTTCTAACTTCTCATTGAAGCTTTATGATGCTCATGATGAATAATACTCAAACATAAAATTCCTCATTTTTAATGGTTGTATCAATTGGAAATATTGTAATCATATTTGACATATTTCCTTAAAATTCAGCTGACAAATTTGACATATTTAGAAACTTTGTGTTCTCCACTGAAATAATAATAAATAAAAATTCAGCAGAATTTAAGAGGTTAAACAGTGGTATATTTGAGTTATTTTCTAGCAAACAAACAAATCTAGTTGTATTGAAATCTGTTGAACTTAAATCAAACCTCAAAGTACAAGAAATATGAGATTACATGTTGACAGGAGAAATAAACAGTTAAATTACAGTTAAGAATATGACAGGATAAAAGGAACATACTATGTGGCACATTTATGAAATTGTTAAAGCCTTAAAGGACCATACCGTCCATTTTGCATGTTTGAGCCTAATATATTCAATTTTCATACACGTAATGTTACTGACCATCATTTCCCTAAGCATACTACTGGAATGGTGAATTAAAAATGTTTTTCCTACCTTCCAGACCTCCATTGGTTTCAGTTCATTCTGGTACGCTATTAAAATCAACTTGTTGATAACTTGAAACGTTCTTGGGATAGGTAATCCATCATCACCAACAAGATGTGTATTCAAGTTTTTTTTAGAAGTTACGTAATTTTAGTGGTTTAAGTGCAATAAAAAGCGTGGAGTGAATATATGCCTCCACCAGGGATTATAGTTCCAAAAGAAGACCTGCGTTTATGGAAAAATTTAAACTGTTAAAAGACCATGACTTCATAAGGCTGTGTAATTATTAGCAGGCAAAACATTGATTTTTAAGGTGAGTGTATCACTTGAATATTTAATTTTGAAAGATTAAAAGATTCTGCAAAATATCAGGAAAGCTGAAATACAGTTTTATCCTTGGGGAAATTATTGTCAGTAACGTAACATGTATGAAAATTAAATATATTAGGCTCAATCATGCAAAATGGCCGGTATGGTCCTTTAAAACTGCCATTTTTTTTCAGTCAAATGCTGAAATAAAGTGAATATAATTTAGATGCTGATTGGTTCTCTGACCTGCAGGTCGCGGATGTCAAACGGTTCTTCGTAGATGTAGACGTTGTCTGCGCCTGCAGCCAGACCGCCAACAGTGGCCAGATAACCACAGTATCCTCCCATGGTCTCAATGATGAAGACCCGCCGCTTTGTGCCGCTGGCCGACTGCTTGATACGGTCGCATGTCTGAATCACACATGCACACACACAAAATATACTAATATGAGAAAGAAGTCAGACTTCATTATAGGAAGCATACAGTTACAACAAGCTTGAGTCAAAGCACATAAAATACAGAATTTAGGCATTTTAACATGCAGCCATATTTTTACAGTGCATGCTGCAAGCACAGGTGCACAAACAGTACCTGCAGGTCTGCTCATAATGTGCAGGTTGACTTGGTAACCTGCGGTTTACTCAAAAGTCAGTTGTTAATACAAAACAATATGTAGGCAAAAAATCAAGCATGTTGGTTTAGATAAAATAAATACATGTTTTAACCCAGTTTTTTGCCTAATCTCCTCTGCTTGCAGAGTCTTCAAGGTTATTTCCAACTTTTCATGTATTTCTGACTTTCCACCTTTTTAATGTTATAAACTTTGACTTAAATGTTTGTTGCTACAGGATATGAACACACTAAGTCAGGAATTACTTCCTGTTGGTGGCTTTTCAAACTTGTAGTCTTCAACATCAAGACAAAGTAACTCTACTGATGTCATATGGGTCAATCTCCCTGACTCTGATTTGTAAAATTGGTGGAGTTCTCCTTTAGGACAAACTCTTTGATTCTATATGTGAATTCAGCCAACCCTATTTGACTCACTTATGAAGGGACAGTTTCCTTAGCAGCAATATCTTCTTCACATTCACTTGTAGAATTCTAGAGGTTCTCCAGTGCTTTTCCTCATGTTTTTGTCTTACTCACGTGTTGGCTTTGGCTCCGCTCTTACCTCCACGATGGCGTTGAGCGAAGTGTCGGCGCCGATACTGAGGTCGGTGCCAGGCAGATTGTTACTAATGGTGGCAGGCAGCATGCACATCGGGATGCAAAACTCCTCATAGTCAGCCCGGGCCTCGTACAGCTGCAGCAGCGACTCTAAGGCCTGACAGTGGCCGCAATATGGGGTTAGACCACCAGAGGGCACACTTCACACCTAAAAGCCTTTGTTGCTGTTTTCTTATGTGGGAGCCAAGTGTCACACAGGCTGTTTCATGGTGCAGAGAAGCTCCTTTCACTTGTTTCCTTCCTTATTTAGCTGGCCCAAGATTGAAATGTGTGTTTGACCTTTTTTTTAGTGGATTTATCTGTGACTTCAGTGTTATCAGCACAAAATTCTCAAATGTAAAAATAACAATTACATGAGTGCAAACTCATTACGTGATGATCTAAATGCTGTTTCAGAAGAATATAGTTCACAGGGAAACACTGATGTGCAACTTATGTATTATAATTATTTAGTTTAACAAGTAAAATTTAAAGATAATGAGTCAATAAGGCGAGGATTATACGTGACGTTAACTTTGCATACATGATGTCTGCCTTGCCTATCCTTAACTCTTCCTCAAGAAGTAATCATACCCATTTGCAAAATGCAATACCTGCAAAATCATGGAAGCACTAATATAAATTTTTGTTATGTCAGCATAATGACAGTGACAACTAGAGGAGAGCGACAAAGCCTTCAAATAATATAATATCTCAAGGTATTTTTGCAATAGTGATATTCAAATGATATGAATAATCATGTTATAGAGCATGCGATAAATTAAAATTTAAACTAAACCCTGTTACTGCCTCCGCTTATCTTCCACTCTATCACACTACACACTGAAGGAAACATGAAAAAGGAGCCGTTTTGATAGAACTTAAGTCATTCAGATGCAGCTCTGTAACGTGTGTGGGCTGCTGGTTGGCTCTCCATGTGACCACGGCTTTCATATCTCATTGGCTGAGAGGAGAAGGGATCGGGGCTTCTCGATATGTAATGGTGTTGACACGACAAGATAAAGATTTCAGACGCCCTGGCTGACTTTTCCTTCTATGTCCAACAAGCGAAGGAGGATTTTTTTTAAATTGGACATGCAGACAGTCGTTTGTTGCAAATAAAGGCCTGGCCTGCTTCAAAACAACAGTGATGCACGATTAATGAATATTAGATGTTTAATTTCATAATCAAGCATAATGATTGAATCTTCACAAAAGGACTAATTTATTTTCCTGAGTGGCATTTTTTTTGCTTTTCCTCAGGTCCAAAATGTAAAATCTTCAAATATGACATATTCTCGCTGCAGGGGTATTATCTTAGACTAACAGATGCTTTAAAAAAAAAAAAAAAAAANAAAAAAAAAAAAAAAAAGAGTTAATGAAGCATTAAGGTAAACTAGAGCCCGACTGATACTAAATTTTTGTGAGAAATATTAATAAAAATTTTTGACAAGGATTCCTCAAAATTGTTTATTATAGAGGTTAATAAAATATATTTTACAGCTTAAAAAATGTAATTTTTAAGGATGACAGGAACATTAAATGTAAAATAGTACATTATAAAACAGTAAAGTCGACTTAACTGCTTTCTTTTCTTTCTCCACTTTCTTTTCTTTTTTTTCCATATCTGACATCATTTATGCTGATATCAGTCTTTGGTATCGATTGGCTGATGTATCAGCTGGACTCTAAAGCAAAACTTCTCCAAACTGAAAGAAGCAGCAGAACATCTGTTGTGTTGAAGCAGAAGTCAGGCCATCATCTACTGTTTACCAAACAAACACAGGCAGAGCCGCATGAACACGCCAGGGTCACATGCCAAAAACATGCAACAACACGGAACTGCATGCCTCAACACTTAGCTGGGAAACTCTGCTGACCAGCTCACCTCCGACACCAACAACATGGCTTTCTGTACAGTATGGGAAATAATCTATTCATACTCATCATCATCATCATCATTATCATCATCATCATCATCGCTGTATTTGTCATTGTTGTGCTACTCTGAGGCATTGTTTTGATGCTTTAGGTGCAATTATATACCAACCCACAGAGTTATGACCTAAATTAATTAACTAACCTCTATTTTATGAGGTAAAAAACTAAAATACTGTCTGTGGCTGAAGTAAACAGCCTTCTACTTCTCGTAAAACATACTTAAAGGGTTTATAAGTTGTATTTAGTGGCTTTATAAAGTTAGAAAAAATCAAATATTGATGTGCACAGATCAGTAATATATTTTTAATATTTATATTTCTAAAGTTTATCATAATATAGATAAGATTAGTTATGCACAACCTACTGAAGTTGGATATTGTGTTTTTTTTGGGGGTTTTTTTTGTTGGTGTCAGGATGTGAGCTGTCAGTCAGCAAAGCCCCAAAATCTGACAGGCTGAGTGTGTCTGTGTGTAAAATCCAAATACACACAGACACACACTCCTTCAGCCAGACTTACGTACTTCAGTAATGGCATTCAGAGCCGTGTCTGAGCCAATGCTGAGGTCTGAGCCGGGGACGTTGTTGGAGACGGTGGCTGGGACCATAACCATAGGCACACAGAACTCAACATGTCTGTCCCGAGCAGCAGAAAGTTCCAGAATCCCCAGATAAGCCTGCAGCCGCCAGAGTCTCATTTAGGGTTTTATCAAGGCAGAAACAAAGCAAATTGGGTATGGGAGCCTTGTGATGTGATGTAATATCATGTTTTACCTGTACAGGAGAGGACACAGGCTTTGTGGGGGAAGGGTTTGGGTGTAGGACAGAAATAATAGTGGGAGGGGCTAGGCTCTCTTAATGCATCTGTTCTCAAAGGTCAATGATTAGCAGAAAGTGGCAAACAAATGGCAATAAAGCAACATCACATTAAACTGATAGCTTCATATAGATTATCATAATTACTATAAATGATCAAAGACCCTACTCTGTAAAACCAATATCCAAGTTATTGCTGCATGATTACGTTTTACAGGCTTTGGATTTTACTCGTGAAATACCAACAGTTTCAGTCTCTCTCCTTCCTGTGATAATTAAACATATAAAAAAACATCTTTGCTTCGTTTCATAAGTCAAGAAGGTAAATCATAACTATATATATGTTTTTTTTGTTTGTTTTGTTTTTTTTAGAGAAACTAGGTCATTTGTTACAGCTCATACCTCCTCCAGGCCTAGAAAAAATCTAAAATATTTTACTAGATCTATTTTTGTAACTATTAAACCTTCAAAACTGTTTGCTTGCCACTAAATCAGCATCATCTCAGCTACAAATCTGTGGTTGCTGCATATTTTTAGCCATATTTTTTACTCTATAGCAGTTCAATTAATATAATTAATAATTCATATATTTTAGCCCAGATCAAACTGCACCTGTTGATAGTTTGGCCTCAGACTGAAATTCTCCAGCCACAAAACCTGAGTTTTCTTCTGGTAAATCACCTGATACAGTCAGCTATTATCAACTCCCTAATCAGCTCTGAGTTTAGATATAACAACCACTTCTCTTTGTTCTTGCTGGTAGATTCACAACCTACTGGCAGAAGCTTTAATGCAGAAATTATCAAAGTGTTAAAGAGCCATACTGGCAATTTAGCATGTTCCAGCCCAATAAATCCTTATTGACAATTTAAAAAACATAAAGCCATATTTTAGTTTTCCTGTTACTTTGCCAAATCCTCTAATCTTTCGAGATCAAATGTTCAGGTGATACAGGAGCCAAGAGGACAAAGCCAAACTAATCAGGAAGGACAGTGAGACAAACAGGAAGTGAACATTGGTGCTCCACACACAAAAAGACAGGAGACAGCCTTTACTTTCTGGCAAAGCTGCAAAAGTCAAAGATCAAAAAAATCCCACATTGAAATATTAATTTTGTTTCTGTTAAAGTTGAACTTAAGGAAGCATCAAATCCACTTCAGCTTAAGGTCACAACAAGTTTTGGCTTTGCAGCTTGGCCATAAAATATGGACAGAACTCAGAGAGAGACAGTAACAGTCAAAGATATCTTCTTCATATTGTGAATATACAGAGAAATCAATGTTTTAAAATATGACAAAATGTCATGTGGGACAAATCAATAAAAATGACTTGAGTGAATGATGTTGACCATAAAAATGCTGCGAAATGACCTAAAATTATGTCGACACAGACATTAGAAAGAAATGTCCACAACAATAAGGCTTTAAGGAAAGTACAACATTAATCAAGAATTCATATCTTTTATGATTACTTAAGTATTTTCTTTTTATACAGCTATCAGCCGATTTTTATAATGTAAAAACATCAATGTTATAGTGAAACACTATAAAAATACTAATACTATAAGGAAATATTAAGACAAAGTCGGATTTTTCTGATGGAATAAAATAAATTCAAGTAGCTGAAGTATTGTTGAATTAAGATAAAATATATTCCCAATACACACCTCAAATCCACCGACGACGAGCAGGGCATTGATGTTGTGGATCCTCATCTGCTCAGCAATCTTTTCCAGATGTTTTCCTGGAAGAGTTCTAGCACATAAACAGAATCCGTGAATAACTGAATACTCGTCAATTTTAATTCCCCAGTTATTTAATACATTTTATACTCAGAAGGCATTTAATATGACATGCAGTTAATATTAGGGAAAGAAACATGAGTTGAAACGTGCTATTTGTCTCTAGCTTGACACTGAAATGCTAGTGAAGTATAATGATGTAAACCAAAAGTTCAGGATAAAAATCATTTATATCAGAGTTTCCAGCCAAAACTGTATATGGTCAAAATTGTACAATTTATCAATTATTGGTTTAGCAAAAGTAAAACAATTGCAAAAACTTTGTTATTTGGACCCTCTACCTTATCAATTTTAAGGACAGTCAATATATAAAAAAAATTGTCTCTCTGAAACAGGAAGAAGAGAAATAAATTACACACAAAACAGAGCACTTATTTACATAACTTACCTTTTTGTCCCTAGTAGGGACCCTCCCTGGCCAGTCCAACCCCCCACATCTCCCCATTTGATCTCCTTGATCTGAAAAATACAGAAAGATGCTATTTTCAAATAAAATGCCATTTCGTGAAAATTTGTTGGTGTGTATATTGGCTGGCTTGTATTATTATTTCAGTCTCATTTGCATCCATTGCTGCATTTTCTTGGCCGCTCTAAACCCTCGTTTGGCCACGTGGGTAGTTTCAGGTTAAAACCGTGTGAACACAGGTAGATATGGTCCAGTTAAAGAAAAATGTAAAGCGGTTATCAAAAAACTATATATTGGCAAAAAAAAAAAAAAAAAAAAANTGTGTGTGTGTGTGTGTGTGTGTGTGTGTGTGTGTGTGTGTGTGTGTGTGTGTGCTGTGGGACTGGAGTCATTGGTTGACAGTAAGCAGCAGTGTTTATCTGGACACACTCAGACTTATCGCTGCAGAGAGTGCAGAGCAGCTGGGGGGGAGGAAGGTGACTGTAACACCACTTCCTGCTCTTCATCATTGGTCAGCACACCGAGTATGACCTGAAAAAAATGCTGCTTAGGTCATATCGATCCCTCAATAATGACCAACTTTGCCACTCAAACTGAAGTTTACCCTTAGATTATGTTAGCGACAGTAAAATAAGATCACATTTCTGGTTCGCTGAGGAATTTAGGAGCCAAACCAAACACCAAAAATACAGTTTATGATGTACATGGTACAAAAATCAGGGAGAAAAGACAGAATGGCCTAAACAATCAGGCTTTGTGATAGTTTGACTTATCAGCTGTGTCACCTCCAGCTAAAAATGGCTCACTGAGGTGTGAGTACAGCGCTCATGTGTGCACAGCATGACTGTAATGTTTGTTTAAGTTAAGTTCACACTTCTTAAGTGTTACAACACTTCACTCTGTTATTCTCATTTGATTATGGCATATGTGGGCTTGATTTAATCCATCGCCTATGCTCCTTGCAGTCTTGTTTTGGCTCCATTTCTTACAACTAGTGCAGTGCATTGAAAACATGCGTGTTCAGCCCGGGCCAGACTTTATGGTGTGCGCCGCAGCCTGCCATGAGTGCCCGTTGGATTGGAGCATATGTTGCCATGCCTGGAGTGTATCCTGCCACACTGACTACTTTTTTTTTTTTACCAGCACAGCTCAATTTGAGCACCGCTCATCCAAACAACTTCACATGCAAAACTGTACATCCTTGTGTCCTGAGCAATAAACCTGCCAAATTTCAACTTCATACAGTGCCAGGTTCTAGAGATGCCACAGACAGAGATTTCTGTCTTTAGAGTTAGATTGTAACCTGTGATCACAGCTAAACTGCTAATGACACTTCTGTTTCCATGTCGTAAATCCTATCGTAAATTACGTGATATTGTTGAAAAGGTGAAAGTTTTCAAATAAGGCATAGCATGCATACACTGCAGTCTACTGTCAACATGAAAACACGCAAAATGTGTACGTGTTCAGCTTTAAACCTGAGGTTGTCTGCGGTTTCTGTTCCTTAAGTGGTTAAAGAGCAGATATACTGTTAATATATTTATTTTTAATATAAAGCTGTTAGGGAGGAGCAATGTTTAGTTTAAATTGTTTATCGACACTGTGGCAGCCATCATTGATGTATATGATGGTATATGATGTGAAAGTATTTGGCATCGGCTGGTGTGTTGTGACTGCCCCCTGCTGGAATTTAGAAGAATGCAACTGGATTTTATCTGTCCGTCCCACGTAAAGCTCAAACACATATTCTGACACATTCTATCTCAAATGGTAAAAATTGATAGATTCAACAAACAAAATCACAACGTGAAAGTGTTAATACAGGTGTGTTTAGTCTCTTACCTGTCCTTTATAGAATCCCTCAAAGCCGTCGTTGACAGCAAACATTTTGTGACCTTCGGAGATTCCTACTCTGACAGCAGATCGAATAGCGGCATTCATACCTGCAGCCGGGGCACCAACGTTCATAACCGCCACGTTAAAGGAGCTCTGGGGGTGATGGAGAGGAGAGTCACACAGAAATACACCTCATTAATACACACATACTGGAGAAAGCAAAGCCTGGTGCTTGCTTATGGCCATAACTGGCTAAAAAAAAATCTATGCACTATAGCTTAAAAATACAGGCAGTCTCATGGCCAAAAGGCTTCCAATATCTCCAAATGTTAGAATATTTCAGTTTTGCATTTGGTTTGAATTTTACATTTCGCATCCAGGATGGTGTCATAGCAACTTTGAGGCAATGAAGAAGGGCAGAATGCATAATATGTCCCCTTTTAAATTTAGTCTGGTGCTGGTATACTTTTTTCTTTTTACCAGAATTATATGGTTTTCATCTTTTTAATCTTCGTTAGAGTTATGTTATCCATGCTTGTCCATCTCCACTGCCTCGGAATACCATCCACTGACAAACAGAGCAGCAGCAGGCAAAGATAAAAGTTCCTCCCATGCAGGAAGCTACATGCTGCTGCAGCTTTACAAACATTTTTTCATGACAAAGGAAAAAACACAGCAACTACACTGTGTTGCGCTAAATAAGTGTTGCGATACTTGAAGATCATTCGTAAAGCTTCCCTTATGCAAATTAGCACACTGGTGTGCTATTACA
This sequence comes from Lucifuga dentata, assembly GCA_014773175.1. Classification (NCBI taxonomy): domain Eukaryota; kingdom Metazoa; phylum Chordata; class Actinopteri; order Ophidiiformes; family Bythitidae; genus Lucifuga; species Lucifuga dentata. The sequence continues at coordinate 53,115 of VXCM01004208.1, forward strand.
ATCACAGCATTGCTGTATAACGCTGTGATTGTCCTTGATGGTGCAGCTGGTGGGACACCTATGCAGCTTTAATGCACATCTTTGCATATTTGCGTTTCTACTTCGAAGCAGAGCCATGAAGAAGTAAGCGATGGCAGACACAGCGACAGATTATAGGCACTGACACTGTCATTTTGTGGCATTGTTACCATATACATAAACAGATTGGTGTTTTCAATCTCATATCTGTAAAATAATACAAAAATTAGTCCTAAAACCAAAACTTTGACCAAATAAGGCAAATGAGAAGCAAAGGTGACTAAGAAGGTAGATGAACAGGTGACTGGGTTCCCATCTGTAATGTGGAGGCCTGCAGAAGCTAAAGATTTAAAGGCTGTTCTGCTGCAGCCACCTTACTCATCACATACAGCAAACTGCTCTTCATCCCCCACCTCCTCCTCTCCCTCAGACAGACAGTCACAGAAATACAGACACTAGACTGTCACAAACAAGACTAAGAGAAAGCACCCACAATGCACCTGACCAGGAAGTACCTGATACTCATGTGCAAATCACAGAACTGCTGGTGGAGAGACGTGTATTAAAAACATGGACACTGAGATTATCGTAGTGATTTGTATTGATAATCATAATGTTTTATAATTGGTTGTATGATTTATTTATTTTTGGGACGGTTTTAAGGGCTCTTACATTCGGAAGTTCAGAGTCTGCTTTCCGGTTAGAGAGGAGTCTGTACGTGGTCAGACTGTTTTCAAAGCTCCTGCAGGCAACAGATGCAAAAACAAAAATGTCATCAAATGTACAAAATCCACAAGTAGTAAGTTTGTTACTGCTTTAAACAAAAAAAAAAAAAAAAGCTTTTAGATTCCAGAAAACAAATAAATGCAAATCCAATTAAACTAGGCTGAAAGGATCGTGCATATCATGTAGCTGAAACTGTTGGAGAAAGTAAATGACTGATTTGCACATTGAAATAAAATAAATCTAAAAAGTTATTAGTCATTATGCATATACGTTGTAGATATTTCATCATAATAAGAAAGTAGAAGGAATAAAATACATACCTGCCACGCAGTGTCACCGCCTCTTCAAATTTCTTTTCGTCCATGGCTTTTTGCACTTCTTGGGTCTGATGACAGCAAAAGACGACATGAAGAGATTTTTCGGGTTTTACATCATCATACAGTAAATCTCATAATACTCAAAGGAAACAACAGCTCCAATAAGTGACTTAGTCTCACCTCTGGAATAAATTATCCATCTGTTTTCACACAGATGTTACCTTGACTAAACCTTTTAAATTGATCTCATTATCATAAAGCAATAAGCACAAATGCTTCCTTTTGACTGGCTGAATAATTGAATGTATGTAGAGTCGTGCATACATACGTCCTGTATGTTTTGGACTATAAGGTAATGTTACTCCGTTCCACTTTGTAAATGTCTCATATGTATCATCATAACACTGAGCTGTCACAACAACAAACTCCTCTCCACTCTGTATGGAGCTGAATCGGGTGCATTTTCAGGGTTGTAGGTTTGAGTCCTTTGAGCTGCACGTGCTAAAAATACAGGCAGATATTTGGGGGAAGTATCCTTTAAATGATACATCAAAAGTTAGTTTAAAAATTAAATGTATTATAAATGTATGAAGTCATTGTACTTGAAGCGTTATGTTGCAGGAAAAGGTTAAGGCCTCTTTGTAGTGGAACAATCTCTGGGCAGGCAGCCTATCTGTACTCAACAGTGTACACTTGGTCTCTGCATGACCTCTGTCTTTCCAATACACACACACACACACACTTACCATCTGCACACACTCCATAAGTGGAAGTCGGACAGCCTGGTTTCCAACCAGAGACACGACACAGGCCGGGGTGTCGTCAGAGGTCTCCAATAATGCCAGCACTGCCTCCACACCCATACGACTGGCCTGCAAAGGTCAAAGGTCAATTAAAGGTGCTAAAAATGTTATATAAAAGGTTAAAGATCCTTTGAAGCCAGGACTTTGAATCTCAATAAGACTTCCCTGTTAAATAAAGGTTAAATAATTGATATGGTCAGGGTTTGTAAGTTTCTATGATATAAGCAAGGAGTATGGTTGGTTAGCTGACATTAATATTTAGAATGTGGGCGGGGCTTTGTGTGACTTGGATGACTGGATCTTGTCCACAGTCAGCCACGACAGCAGAACATTCTCATCATGAAGGGGAATATGACAAATATTCATTGCAGAGTTTATATATTTTAAAGTCTAACATGGACTAGTGCACAGTGTACCTAAAAATAAGCTACAGAGGCCCCTAAGGCCCAAAATTACAGTGGTTTCTACCCTAAAGCTGAGCTCAACGAGCCATAATATAGATATTGTGACTTACTAGGATCCTGTCAAAGGCGGAGGGGGTCCCTCCTCTCTGGACGTGGCCCAGGATGGTGACCCTGGTATCATAACCCAGGCAGCGCACCACCAGCTAAATACGTAGAAAGAACGAGGTGGAGAATGGCGTACAATGAGAATAAAGTGCTGAATTCAGTAAAACATACAAAAATAACCTCTAAGATCTACAGGATTATATCTGATTTCAATAACCTTAAACAATATGACATTGAAGAATTTAATTTAGTTGATTTTGATTTGATTTCTCCAACTTTTCAAGCAAATAAATAATTCTTAAAACATTCATGTTTTTGAAAGAAAATGTGTCGTTTGTTTCGTCAGTTTCTTCTCCACAGTACTCACATCCTTGATGTAATCGGGAGTAATGGCCTTGTTGTGGCGATCTATGGCACCTTCAGCTGCGATAATAATGTTCAGCCTTTTCTTTTCAGCGCGATTCTAGACGCAAAGAAGCAAAATCAGTTGAATATAGGACAGAAAATGTTTTGCATTTCAACAAGCTGGATCAGCTGATAACCTGTAAAATCTAAAGGTCTTCAAAGAACGCAAAGACATTCTGAATTTTAGCTGATGTTTGATACTTGTATGTCTGTGTGTGTGTGTGTGTGTCTGTGTGTGTGTGTGTTACCTCAGACAGTTTCTGACACATCCTCTCCTCCCAGTCGTCTTCAGGAGGCATTTCAGGAATAAAGACCCAGTCTGCTCCACATGCCAGGGCACTGATAAGGGCCAAGTACCTGAACACATGAACACACACACACACACACACACACACACACACATGCACANTGAACACATGAACACACACACACACACACACACACACACACATGCACATTTCAACACTTTATCTGAATCTTTATTTTCCTCACAGAGATAATAATTTGTCAAATATTACAGCGACACAATCTCAACAGATTCTTACACAACACGAGCACACACACTCATACACACAGAGATACACAGTACAGTGGGTCTGAAACACTTATCAATATTTCTACACTTGCAAAATATTGAAATAATATTGAAATATGATTACTGAGCAGAAAATATGCATTTCAGGGATTTGTGGAAATTAAATATTGCAAATTTTGAAAAGGTGCATTTGATTCCATTTACTCACAATATCTAAATTTTTATAAGCTTTTTTTGGCAGAAAAAAAGCTCATCATTTGTAGTAGCATCGTCAAAAACAGCATAGACATTTTCTATATTTATTTTTAATTTAAAAAAAAAGAAGCGCCTACCCACAATGTCTGCCCATGACCTCCAGCACAAATGTCCTCTGGTGGCTAGAAAGAAACATGACTTGGATCATTTTGGTATAAAATACTTCATTAGGGAATACTGAAATCACATTTAAATCAGAATACATAAGAGATGAACTGCATATAGACATGAGTCACGTGACATATAAGGTACCAACACACATGCAGGAAATGTAACCGTGCAGATGGTTCGTTCTCAGACTAATCTAGGGATGTTCACATCATCCCTGTGCTGCTTTGTTTCATTTCTTCACCTCTGAGCGGTGGTCATGATGGCGTCCACCACCTCGATGATGCGGTGCAGCGCCGAGTCAGTGCCGATAGTCATGTCAGTGCCGCAGAAGTCATTGTCGATGGAGCCGACCATTCCAACAATGTGGAGCTGCGAGTTCCTCTGAGCTGCCTCCTTATCTATCAGACCTGAAGAACAAGAGACAGGGAGAAATAGGAAATAATAATAAAAAAAGACGGGACATTAACAGAAAGGTAGAAAGAAGCAGATGTTTCTAGTGTTCATTTATTTTTATTCCCAATAAAATGCCAGGAATTTCAATTTCCCTGTGCATCAAAATCATAAATTTTGGAGAAGTTGTTAGATATCTAGCTAGCTAGCATGCTAAGAGGTGTTTAATGCTTCTTTGAGTTGTGATGTTCTACTCAGCATCCAAAATTTTGTAGCAATACAGATGTTGCCTGCAATAATTGTCACTGTTTTGTAGTGATCATAAAGCAAGAAGAGTGTGTGTTAGCAGAATAATCCTAACCCTAGCCCTAACCCATTATGTGCTCTATTGTGCTACACAGAGCTGGGGAACATAGGAATGACCCCAACCAATGCTGACGTCAGTGTCTGCTAATTGGCCTGCTAACAGCATGCGTAAAAAAACAAAGGCAGTGATAGCCAACAAGCTAACAAACTGACATCAGCTAAAATATAACATCCTTCAGAGTATTTGTCAGTTCCCAGGCAAACAGAATATTCAAAAACAACACGTTGGCAATTTTTATTCATTTCTGTCTTTACATCTGCAAACACAATAGGCTGAGACCCTCCAACATGGCTGAGTGTGTCACATGATGTCATGTGAGATCTCTGCAGCTCACCTTGCTGGAGGAGTTCCTCCAGCAAGCCGCTCCACTCCTCTCTGAACAGGTTTGCTCCTGTCAGGCTTCCGTCTCCTCCGATCACACACAGGTTGGTGATGCCGTGCTGCACCAGGTTGTGCGCGGCTTTCAGACGGCCTTCGTGGATACGAAAATCCTTACAGCGAGCGCTGCCGATGACCGTGCCGCCCTGACCCATTCACAAAAAAACAAGCTGAGATCAGATTTTGTGATCACTGAGATCAGTGAAACATGCCAGGAAATGAAGCGCCGTGGGATGTGACTGATGCAGTGGTGGACGCGAGGTGAAACGTGTCTTTTTTGATAACATGACCTTTATTGTATATGAAAATGGTAAAAACATTAGCTTTACGAGGCTTTAAATAGCAGAAAGCTTTGCTCACCACTTGCAACATGCTGGACACACTTTCCCATGTTGCCTCTTTGATGTTGCTCCCACCGTCCACCATCCCCTGGTATCCCTGAGAGGACAAACAAACACAATGGTCAATGAGTTTTCACTGGATCAATACTTTTATATATTCTGTTATTTAGTTTTTAGATGCAACGTTTCCACAATTACAGTATTGAATGCCACACTATCGGTGCGTGTATCCAAATGTTCAGCACAGCCAAAACAAAGGCGTCATGGCACTCAACCGCCATTTCTCAGCCCAGAGTGTTTGAGATTAATGAGGATGACAATGCAGCCAGTGGAGGATGAAGCTGTAATCATTTATACAGTCAGTAAAACCAGCTCGTCTCTATCCGCCCCATCACTTCCATCTTCCACGTCCTGCCCATTCAATCTGCACTTACATGCTCCAACGTTCAATATCTAACGACTGAAATTCTTAATATCTGTATTAGAGACTAACTGTCATTATTAGAGGCATTATTAGAATGTATGATTGTTGTAGCCTGCACGTTTTGTATATAAATCTTGTTTGTTCATTCAAACCCAATCCAACTCAGTGAGGAAGAGTAGAATTACGCTCATTTATGTGTTATTTATTGTTAAATGTAATAAAGGCTGCAGGCTCCCCGGTCAGGTCTCACCTCGTGGATGAAGTAGACCTTCGCTCCCACATAGATGCCCATTCGGACAACCGCCCGAACCGCCCCATTCATACCTGGGAATAAGGAGGTGCAGGGAGGGAGAGAAGGGTGAATGGAGAGAGCAGAAAGGGACGGAGATGAAGAGTGAGAGAAAAAACACTCTTTTTTTTCACTATTTTATAACTCTGTTGTGTGCCATATTTTTATGTTTTTATATTTTGGTAGTTTCTTTTGTCAAAAAGCCAAACTTCTCAAATGCCTCACTTTCTAATTTAATCTTAACTTATGACTTAAATCAGGCAGTATCTAATCAAATAATGAGCTAACAGGACTGTCTGAATGAGTATTCCTTGACAACTTTTTTGTAAGAAACAGTTTTCAAAGTGCTTCACTGCTGACCTAGTTTATTCATTATTCACAGTTAAGATGCAAGTATTGATGTTTTATACTCAGCCGTGCTATAATGACACCCATCAGAGAATTAACTGAAGGATACATTTCCTTTAAGCGGGCAAAATAAATGTTATGTTATGTCATTTTACATACTCTTGAGTAGGAATTGTTTAAGACAATAAAGATGTAGCTCAGATCTAAGATGTAAAACAGATGTATGAGTAACTTGTGGATAGAGTTTGATTTATAAAGTTTTGCTCTCTTACGTAAAGACGGACTTGTGGCTGTAGTTTCAGGCAGTTTTTTATGGTAACAAATGCTGATGGGCTGGATGGTGCCAACTAGTGTTGTTAAGAGACTAGGAACAGTGCTGACTGGATTAAGGGAAGCTGTGCTAACACGTGAAGTGAGTCTGAATTGAGAATGAGGTTAATGAGGTTAATGAGAAGGAATTCAAGTCTTAGGATGATGTCACTGTAAGCATTTGTGCACAGGGGCTAATGTGTGTATGTTATGTTAGAACTAAGATGTTTTATGGCAGTTAAGAAAATTTTTATCCATCTTACAGCATCTTACATCCATCTTTTAGCTAATGGCATTTATATTAACTGTTCATATCCCTCCATCGTGCGCTGCATAAATTTCTCAGCAATTAATTATTTTCCATTTTTCAGTATCAGAGAAGTCAGAGAAGATTTAAAAAGCTAATAAAATGAGATAAAAATTAGGAAAAAAAATGACACAATAACTTGCTATAGTTGGAATATGAGTTTTTTGGAACACATAAACCATCTTATGAAACCCTGACGAGTCTGAGCCTGTACAGCACATCTCTGACTCATTCCATGAACAAAATGCATAAGCGTCTTTTAAAAATCATCACTAGCAGGATGTAATATAGCTCTAATAACACCACACTATTATTAAATACTGTTATTCTACAATTATGACAAAATATTGCATTTTAATAACACCCTAGGGACAGCATGTTATGTAACTTCCTGTAAGCCTTAAGAATAACAACTAACTGCTGCACTGTGTGGATAGAAGATATAGGGCTGGACATTTCAACCAAATTTGTGTAATTATTGTTAATTGTTGCATTATTGAGTTGCTGTGAGCATTTCTTTGCAATATACCCTGTGCTTTCAGAGAAGCTAAGTCAGCAGTCAAGATATGTCCCAAGATATTTAAACCTTTTGACTTTTAACCTGTTGCCCAACCGATTCTGTTTTAAAGTCTAATTTGGTGCATATGATTAATTATTTTGTCTTGGCAACATTAGTCTCCAACTCGCTGATTTGGTACCAAGTCAGAAGAGCCTTGGTGTGGGTCAGGTATGCGGCTTCATCTGAGGGACCATTTAATTAATCAGAATAAACTTATCAGAAATGACCAAGGAAAATCATGTACTGATGTGTTAATATAAATTTTTCATTATTTAGGTAAATATGACAGTTTCATATTACAGAATTCATGTCATCATTCATATCACTTACTATAAAAGAACTGTAAAACATTTATCATACTAAATCTACAAATTCCACTATATTACTGCATACTCGCGTCTCCTCACGTACGCAGGAACANCCCCCCCGGCAATATGACGCAAGTTTTACAAAATAAAAGCGATGCAATGAATATAGACCATACAAGATTTATTGCGAAAGTCCAGATCGGAAGTGTTTGTTCTGAATGTGACTGTTTGACACTGGTCCTCCTCATCCTCCATGATGTGAGACATGATAATTTCCACGTACGGGGACAGTCTTTGCTTGGAGGTCATCCGATCATTAGATTAATTTATCAATTTTTTTACTATACAAACAAAAAAAAAGGTTGTGCTATTTATGAACTTTTAATCCTGTCATATTTGTACCTGAATGATTGCAGAGGAGGTTTAAATAGGCACAGAAAACGTAAAAACTCTAAGCATCAATTCAGATGTCTTGTTAATATAACAATTAAAATTGTCATAATAAAGGCTTTTTCTGTTTTTTATAAATAGGTGAATAGTTGAGCATCCTTGTAGTAAAGAGACTGGCAGGTGAATGGAGCGTCAGCTGTTGCATAACCTTGATACGTCCAGATTAATTTAACAGCCGATAAATAAAACATCACCAGTAAATAGGAAACAATTTACATGAGAAAAAGGTTGTATAAAACAATAGAAAAAAAAACTCAACTCAATCTTGTTTTGCACTGAAACTTCGCCTGATTAATCCTTATGGCTGTCATTTCACTTGTTTTACGCATCTATTACATATCGTTGTCGAACACGCCTCTTTTGTTTTTCCGGTAAAAACCTGCGTTATTAACCTAAACTAAGCAATAATTGTTTAACCAAGAAATGAAGCATGTTCCCATTTTGCTAAATAATAGGCTAGTTAATTGAGAAATAAACTGGGAAAAAAAGGTGGAAAAATGAAGTGTCCGGTAATAGAAATGGGGGTACTCGTTGATTTATTTTTGTGTTATGCTAATAACAAAGACACGACAGATAAAGTAATCACAGGTAGTTGATTTAAGATCATATTTAATATAATTTATCTTTAGTTGGTTCACGGATGCAAAGACAAAAGTGAATAGTTATCGGACACTAAAGCCAGTGTCCGATAACGGAACTCGGAGAAGTACAGTAGCGGTACCTTGAGCATCTCCTCCGCTTGTTAGCACGGCGATGGATTTACCCTCACCGGACAGATTCTCCACAAATTTCCGGGTATCCTGTCGCTTCGGCGCCGCCATACCTACCATCCACGTCCGTCACTAAAAAATTTTAAACGTCCAATTCAGCAGCCGTCCTGTTAGAAAAGGAGAAGCGGGAGGACTGTCGGTGGTTGAGGAGCAGACGGGCTGTAGTATTGCTGCAGTGGGTGCCGCCCACCCGCTCCGCGCGCGCCTCCTACCAAAGATCATTTACCAATAAGATGAGTCACTTCGTTACCAGGACAAATCTGAGCAGGTCGACGGTTGTACGTTTTAAAGCTCTGTTAATCGATAAGTTTGATATTAACATTATTAATATGTAATACAGTTATTTCACATGTTATTAATCACGATGCTTTAATGAAACTTACAGCATCTGCAACAGCTTTCACAAAAGCTCGAAGATACAAGTGTCATGACAAAAATGGCGGAGGGAGACCTCTTAAAATTCTACATCCTTCTTTGGTTCCCAGGAGCATTACAAAGCAAAAGCGAGTTAATTGATTTAGTATTGATATCACGAACTGTTTAAATTAATTCCAACCAATTGCATTTGTAAGAGGTTGTTCAACCAAGAAATAATACTTATGGTATTAATCAACAAGCATAATCAGAGTACAACTAGGATGTTGGGGTTAACACGATGCAATTCTAAACTATTAGTTTAAAATCAAATAGCATCACTTTTTTAGTGATGCAATGATGCAGTGATGCTATATATATAGCATCACTGCAGCAGCACAAAAGATCAATTAAAAAATTACTATATGGGGCTCTTCTCAGTTTCTAGTATCTTGTATACAGACTGAGAGATTTTTGATTTTCAATTAGTGTTTCTGTAGAACTTGTTTTCTGAATGACAGAAAGCATATCATATTCATAAGGATATCATATTCATAAGGATATTTAAGGGTCCATATTTTGATAGAATTACTACAACTTCATAGTCGGAATATGGATGGTAATCATAGATATGTCAAGAGTGATTTCACTGAAAATTCACAAGATAAACCCAATGAATGAGAACATTTACATTAGAGAACTTCACAAACTTAAGCAACCATGTGCATGCTGCAGTTTTTATCTCAGGGACCAGAATCTTTTCAGCTTCAGTATGGTATCTCACAGCAATCGTTGGAGTCGAACATTTTTTTTTTATATTTCACAATATCATTTTCATGACAAAATGGTTTATTTTAAGGAAAGTTGGAACGTTTCCTAAGTCTTTTGGCAGACAGTGCTGCTGCTGTGTGATTAGATTGTGAAGGTCATGCAGAGGGCATCAAGTACAGCAACTGGACCATTTTCATGTTTCTCATTCAGCGGAGATAGAAGAGTATTTGAGTGTAACACACACACAAACACACACACACAAGATACAGAGTTTTCACATAACTGCAAAACTAAACTCTCACCTTCATGGAAAGTACTTTTATTTTGGGAACCTGAATACCTTTTACATAATGTAAAAAAATCTGAATGCTTAATTGTAATGGAGAATTTCTCCACAGTGGTATTGGCATAAATAGAAAGGTGATGCAAGGACCCAAAAAATGTTTAAAAAAACAACTTCCACTAAATGGATCAATACATATTCTGTATTATAGCTGCAACAACATTTTGGAGGAGAATAATCAGTATTGAGATTTGACTCATAACCATATACAACTACATATAATTACAGAATATTTTTTTTTGTAATTTAAAAAAATATTAATTTACAAGGACTTGCTGGCAGTGAAAAGCACTTTTGGTACCTACTGGGCTACAAACCCACAACTTCTCAGCAGTGTTTCAGGCCAAACTGCTTCCTCAGTTGGGCTTTTCAAATCCCAGGGGATTATTTAATCCAATTTCTGTTGAAGAATGAATCCAAACAGTCCAAACATTGTTGCCTAATTAGTTGTTTGAAACAGGTGCGTCATCTCTAATCAAATGAACACATGGCCACAAGTGACAGAGTTGCACACTGTTCAGAAAAATCCAAGGAGAAACTCCTTCACAACATTTATTCAGCTCACCAAAAGTGCAAAACAGTGCAAAGTGCAAAAAAGTTATCCCTGAACACAAATGTTTTGATATTACATGTGCCTTTGAAGTTCCTAAGACTGAAGAAGATGTAATCTTGAAACGTTTGAAAATCCTGTTAAGCTTCTGCTAGTCTTGCATCTATGAATTAATGTGTGTGTGTGTGTGTGTGTGTGTGTGTAAATGAAGAAAGATTCAGTAAAAAGCCTGTGCACTTAGTTTCAATTCTTGAAATCTGGCGCCATCTAGTGGTTAAATTTGTTTTGTGCATTCAACTTTCAATATGAAATATCTGTTACTGTCCTGAAAAAAAAAAAAAAAAAAAAAAAAGGAAATATCATTTTACTGAACAAGAACAATCACTGCACAGAAATTTAAGTTATACTCATTCAGTATTATGTATTGTATGTATTTTTATGGCACAGTCATTTGAAAGTCTAGTTTAGATATATACACAAATATGACTTTTACTAAAATATTAAAATATTTTACTGTAACATTAAAACGGCAGAATTAGTGTTGATTTTATTTGACTTTTATTCAGTCAGCGTGTTGAAATCAAGCATCCATTAATAACAGGATGCCGCAGTACAGTCCTAACTCATCCATTATTGAGCAAACACTAGAATATTTACAGGATATCTTTTTACAGGTAATTTCAAAAGTTAATTTCACGTTTTCTCAAACATAAGAGCACTTCCTCAAAATTCTGACCCTTATTTATTTGAACCTACCTGAAGATTAAAGTGATGTCAGTCCAATGCTAGATACAGTAACTGCTGAGAGTGACTCCTTTCAATGCACCATTAACCCGTTTGGCTGAAAGGGATTTTTATTAAAGGACCATACCAGTGATTTTTGAATGTTTAAGCCCAATAAACACTACCCAAATACACATTATGTTACTGCCAACTATTTTTTAAAACGTAAAACCGCATTTTAGTTTTCATGTTATTTTGCCAAATTCTCCAAATCTTTCAAAATCAAAAGTCCAGGTGACACACACACACACACACACACACACACACCTTAAAATTAAATGTTTTGCCTGATAACAGATAGGTTTGAATGTAAAAGGCATGGTTGTTTTTAATTTCTGTGTAAAAGCTGTCTTCTCATAGGGCTATATTCCCTGGCGGAGACATACATTTTTTTTCCCATGTAGCTGTGTGTTGGCCCAGTTAGAAAAAATTAATCTGATAAAAAAAAAAAAATTAATAGATGTGTTTGCTGTGATTTCTCAAACATGCAAAACCACCAGTATGGTCCTTTAAGCTCACCTGGATCTGGATCACATGATCCAGATTAATTGAGCTGCAGTAACAGCAGATTTTCAAATAAACATATTCACGAGAAAATTCTGCCTCATCTTTTAGTATCACATTCATGCAACCTGTCACAGCCCTTTAATATTCTTTAAGTTGGAAAATTTTGTTTAATCTTCTAGATTTTTGTTGTTTTTTTTAAATGAATTTCCAAGTGGCAATAAGAAGAATTCACAAAAAAACAAAAAGATTACCTCACTCCACTGGCAGATTTCTTTGCACCTGTTACAGGAATTCAATAAATCAATAAATTCAGTATTCAGATGAAGGTTTCACAGTAGCACAAACTGAATGAAACTCATAGATTCATAGTGAAAACATGCTTGCCGCTGGCGATACATTCAGACAACCACAGTATCAAAAGGCATGTTCAGCTGTGGAAATACACAATGTAAACACATCAGAAATATTAGAGAACAAGTACAAACTTCTCCATTTCCTTATTTGTGAAAAACTGTTAAAAAGACCTAAAAAAGAAAAATTAAAAAACTCTTGTAACTACATCATAGACTTTATCACAGAAAGAATGATCTGCCAGTAAAGACTATGCTACAGATATAATGGAAAACTATGGTGCTATTTTTGTTTCAAAATTATTAAAAGAGGAATTTTCATATTTGAGAGAAGAAGAAATGATTGAAAGAGAAATAAAAAAAAATAGCAGACAAAAAGAATCTGCTCTGGGTTCAGCATCCAAGCCAACCTATCCCAAGTGCCCTGTATGTAATCCGTTTTGTGATTGGCTGTAACAGGAAGATCCTCTGATTGGCTGAACTTTTGACACAAATGTTTCAAGCTTTTGCAGCGAGGAGTAAAATGGGCTGAGCTGAGCAGAAATGACTTGCAGTGTCTGGGTTTTGTCTGCAGAGGACGCTGTGGAGCACATTTCTTTTTGCTGAGAGGAGCTGTGCTGCAAAGAGATTTCTGTGTTTTCAGATCAGATTTCTGATTTGAGAGAGAAAAGCTCGCACTGTGAGCAGGTGTTTGTGTTTTGAGGGAGCAAAATGTAATCTTCTTCTCTCAAATATGAACATTCCGCTCAAATATGAAAGTTCCTCTTTCATTAATTCTGAAACAAAAATAGCTCCATATAAAACATTGATGTCTGTGCATTACAAAAGTAAACATTTGTTTCAGAGCCCCAATCTGGGATAGAAATTAACAGTGTGGACACAGATTAAGACCTGTATATATCACTTTACAAAGAAATGATCTAATGATGGTTTTCTTGAAAAAAAAACAAAAACCCTGTTTTTAATCTAAAACTAAAATGATTTGTCTACCAATGTAATCAAACCATTTACAGTGTCAAATTATATTTTAATACTAACCAGTGTCAGTTCGTCAATATAGAACTGTGTCAGTTTAAGAGTAACAAACAGTAATAATAATAATAATAATAATAATAATAATAATAATAANACTGTGTCAGTTTAAGAGTAACAAACAGTAATAATAATAATAATAATAATAATAATAATAATAATAACGACACAGTGGATACACTATTTCTGAAATTAATGTTGGGGTAGTGTTGAAAACTATTAAAGGACTATACCATCCATTTTGCATGTTTGAGCCTAATATATTTGATTTTCATACATGTTACGTTACTGACAATCATTTCCTAAAATGGAAGGTAGGAAAAACAATTTTAATTCACCGTTCCAGTAGTATGCTTTGGGAAATGATTGTCAGTCACGTTACGTGTATGAAAAAATTGAATATATTAGGCTCAAACATAAAAAAAATGGGTGATATGGTCCTTTAAACCTCAAGTTCTCACTGATCTGCATGAACAGGTCAAGTCAAGCCAGATAAAGAAGCCCACTTACTAAAAACCATGATGGGAATTTTACAAATGGTAAATTAAAGCTATTAGAAAAATTCTTGAAAGAAAAAATTCACTCTACTAGAATGAATCTGTTTTAGGAATCAAAGATGTAAAAAAAAAAAAAAAAAAANAAAAAAAAAAAAAAAAAAGAAATGTAAACATGAACTGAAACTATGACGGAAACACACCTGAAAGAACATCTGATGTCTGACACATTCGTCTCATCTCTGAAATCTGCACCTGGCTGTGGCTCATGTCCGACTGGACATCATCCCAGTGTTCAGTTTCAGAAAGAAAGATTTCAGCTTGCATATCCTGCACTTCTTCCTCTTCTTCTTATTCTTACTTTTCTTGTACACTCCTTTATATTTTCCCTCCTCCTCTTCCTCATCTGCATCCACCCAGGGAACCCAGGCTCCGCCGTGCCTGTTGGGATCGGCTTGTGGGTCGTCGGGTGGAAAGTAAACTGGCACAGCTGTCTGATTGTAGTAGGCCAGCCGGGCTAGCAAACGTTGGACCACATCTGGCCTCTGGTCTGCCAGGTCCCACCGTTCATATGGGTCTGCTGTGATGTTAAAGAGCCAAACGTCTTTGTGGGTGATGGTTTTGTAAAAAGACGGGAAAGGACGTTCAAGGTTCCACCATCGGCCAGGGAGAGTGGGGAGCACCTGAAGGATCAAAAATTGGATGTTATTTTAGGATTGCAGCTAATTTGGTTCTGAAGCACCACCAAAGTTTGATTAAAAAAAAAAAAAATCTGTGGGCAGCTGTTTCCAGCGAACAAGCTCTGCTAAGCTTAATGTAGCTGTAATTATGAAATGGCAGACAGCCAAAGTAAAGCAGTGGCTGCTGAATAAACCTGAGCATCTCGCAGCAAAGGAGTCAGATAATTTTAGCTGGAAATTTGATGAGACTGTGTTTCTGTGAGTTTCTGGCCTCTAGTGGACAAAAATATACATGCAGCTTTAAATTTGGGATCTCTGCTTTTCAACAGGCCTAGAAAATCAGGATACATCACACTTAGAGGTACATCCAAAAACAAAAAAACCAACAAAACAACGGCAAAATACATACGAAAAATGTAGCAGCAATTTAACATTGTATTGCTAATGCAGGGGTCGCCAACCCGTTGATCGCGATTGATCTGTCAATTTTTAAGACACTCAAAAGAGATCGCAATGCATTAGGGAATAATAATATATTGTTTTAACCTATCAGAATTTATGTCATTTATATATTTTTTCGATCCAGCCAATCCGGAAATGTTATGACATGTCACTCTCCTGTTCTCCTGTCTGATTGGCTGGCTGGATCACGGTACTGCCGTGGCCGTGAAGCCACAGAGCCACAGTCATTTGGCTGAGTTAGCAACTGGCTAGCAAGATGATAAGATGGCAGAGAATGTGTGAAAGAAGCCAAAAACCTACAACTTTAATTTTGAATGGGAGTACGAGTTTTTGTTCACTTTGGTCAACGACAGATAAGTCTGCCTAGTTTGTAACCAAGCAGTTGTGCTGGTGAAAAAAGGCAACCTGGAACCACATCACGCCACTAACCACGAAATTTAAAGAAGACTTCTGAGTGTGCCACTCAGCCTGGCAACTGTGGCCAGGAGGACAGAGTTGTTATCAGAGGACGTCTCTCAACAAGTGCTAAGGGATTTTCTCAGGAAGGCAGTATTATTCAGCATTTAAACAGTTGTGGGTTTTTATCATTTCTTATATTTATGAATGGTAGATCTTGGCCTATATTTACACGAGAAGTGATCTTGGCTTGAAAAAGGTTGGTGACCACTGTGCTAATGAATGCAAACCACAGGATAGGTTATGTGTTGTAGCACCTGTGGGGGGACCCAGTCTCCATGGCCTGGATCTCCTGTGAGCAGCTTCCAGTCTCCAACTCTGATGGCAGCCTGGACAGAGGTGTCCCATACTGGCTGGGATGACTGGGATAATGTCAACTGGGGTGTCGGCTGGGAACTAGGCAGGTTTGTACCTGATACTGACAAGTTCTGGTGTTGGGATGCCATTCGTCTGGACTTGGACTTGAAATGTAATTTGATCTCTGTCTTGGATTTTGGCTGAGTTGGTCCTGGCAGTGACAGGTTCTGATGTTGGGTCTCCCTGGTCTTTGATTTTAAATTTGAATGGCTCTGAGCCTGAGATTTGGGGTGTTTTGGTCCTGACTTTGACAGGTTCTGATGCTGGCATAAAGTCTCCCTGGTCTTTGACTTTAAATTTGATTGGCTCTGAGCCTGAGGTTTGGGATGCAGTGGTCCTGGCAGTGACTGGTTTTGATGTTGGGAAAAGGTCTCCCTGGACTTTGACTTTAAATTTGATTGGCTCTGAGCCTGAGATTTGGGGTGTGGTGATCCTGACTTTGACAGGGTCTGGTGTTGGGAAAAGGTCTCCCTGGACTTTGACTTTAAATTTGATTGACTCTGAGCCTGAGATTTGGACTGCGGTGGTCCTGACTTTGACTGGTTCTGGTGTTGGGATAAGCTATGCTTGGACTTTGACTTTAAATTTGTTTGGCTCTGAGCCTGAAATCTGGGGGGCAGTGGTCCTGAGAGTGATTGGTTCATGGGGTGCTGGGATAACATCTGTGTAGTCTTTGACTTTAAATGGCTCCGAGCCTGAGATTTGGGGTGTGTTGGTCCTGACTTTGACTGGTTCTGGTGTTGGGATAAGGTCTCCCTGGTCTTTGGTTTTAAATTTGTTCGACTCTGAGCCTGAGACTTGGGTGTTTGCCCTGACTTTGATCGGTTCTGGTGGAGAGGAGCAGTACCACTGAGTTGGGACTTTAACTTTGGTTTGTACTGGAACGGGGGCTTGTGCTTGGTCTTGGATTTGGGTTTGAGCTTTAATTTTGGGAGAGGCTTAAGCTTGGGTTTGGGAAGGGGCTTGGATTTATGCTTGGGCTTAGGAGCATGATTAGAAAACTTCATAAGTTTCTTGGTGGTCTTTGTCTTGAGTCTCATCTTTGGTTTAGGTTGTTGCCTCAGGACCTTCTTCTTTAACTTCTTGGATGTCAGACTTGGAACTCTTTTTGTCTTTACTGCAAAATCAAAGAAAATACCAGAGTAAATTACACGTATCAAGAAAACATGTCTAACCTGATGTAGTAATCTAGTTAGAGATTTATGGTTGAGATCAGATTGAAATGCTACGATTTCTGTCATAAATTACAACTTAGCATCTCAAAACTCTACATGTGTGCTTTGCCTTCTGGAAAGACTCGGACTTGTAATGTAATTATAAAGATTTTGGTAGTTACCTGACACTCCCTGCTTAATCCCAGGGACCTGGTCCCTGGAACCCCAGCTCGATGTTGGAGCAGGTGCTCTGTGCAGAGGGTCTATATTGTGAAGAATCTCCTGACGAGGTGATTCTTTCCCTTCACTGATGGTGTCCCAAACATCAAAACCATCCAGACCCTTGCTCTGAAGGTGAAACAAAAATTAAAAAAAAATAGAAATATCGCAAAGAAAGAAAAAAAATGACATGCATGGTGAAATTTGTAGTATTTATATGGATAGAAAGTGTACATCTTCTGATTGAAACTGAAGGTTTCTGTGATGTTCAACCTGAAATCAAGATAAATCATGCTGCACCTTTTCAATAAGAGCGTGTAGATTTTCATATCTACTATTTCACCATGACTTTGCACTGTACATGAGGACACATAGTAGTTTTCCCAGTATGTCTGTAAAACCCTGAAAACAGTCCACGTGTTTCCTGTACTGATGCTGCCAAAACAAGTACTTCAACATTTACCACACGGGAATCGATAATAAAAGTAACTACTTTTGGCAATCGTAGCGATCCAGTTTCTGGTTTTGTCAAACATGTCTTGATTGTAGCTATGATAGCTTTGCATATCTGCTGCAGAAAAGGGATCTTAGCAACCAAGCCAACTCTGCAGACAGAGTACTGCCCTGCTAATAAAACACAAAGCTTCTCAGTGGCTCATGTTTAGAAATACTACACTTATTGTAATATCTTAAGAGCAGTTATGCATCTTCATAGTAATAAATCAAGGACAGTTTTATGCGAGCACTGTAAGATGAATTTCAAACAAAATCTCAGACTAACCCAAGAGTCCGTGTAAATGGAGTATCACATTTAACCAACTGACAGCATATAAACTCAACCATTAAAGCAACAGTAGAACCTATTAAGCGGTCAAGTTACCGCAGTGCGTGTTGTAGCTGAGTAAAATGTTTGGTGGGAAAAACACAGACAACCTAAATCCTCTCTGAAATACCTTACAGCAACATGAGAAGTTTATCGTTAGCTTCAATGGTCCCAGACAGAAAGTCACGCCAACCCTGGTCCATGTGACATTATAGGAAAATGTGACACACTTCCTATTTTTATTTAAACCTTCATTATCTGGTAACTTCCTGTAAGACTGAAAATCTTCTTTGAATGTGAAACTCCTAAGAATCTGTCTTGACTCACTCGCTCCCTTGTAGGCATGAAATGTGGCTCTTAAGAGTTTGGAACTGGTGGAATACAGCAACTGTGGTCAGCACAGATGAAGTTAGCTGGAGTTGATTAAACAGGTTAGCCAACAGCAAGAAAACAGCAACGTATTGAGTCCCACCTGCCTGATGTTTCCCCCGGCCAGGCCCACCAGCGTGGGGAACCAGTCGGTGATGTGCAGCAGATCTTTGGAGACACGCCGCCTGCGCTTCAGCAGAGGACTGTGCACGAACGCCACGCCACGGACCCCGCCCTCCCAGTACGTACCCTGAAACACAATCAACAAGTTCAGCTACAGACTTCTCAGATCCCTGTTTCCTGCAGAGATTTTCTTCCTGGTTGTCTTACAGCCATTACTCTCATACTGATACACTGTAAAATGTGACAAGTTGATCTTACTTAAAAAAATATCTAGGAAATTGATTGCCTTGAAAAAGGTAAGTAAATATAACTGTTAGTTTTAAGTTATGTTTACTTTATGTCTACTTGAACTTAAAACTAATAGTTATATTTACTTACCTTTTTCAAGGCAATTGGTTTCCTACATTTTTTTTTCTTTAAGGAAGATCAACTTGTCACATTTTACAGTGTAGATGTACAAATGTTTGCACGTGCAAAAGTCTCTTTTCATACATTTGTTTTTTCAAACAAAGGCAAACCAAACCTGTCTACTCTCATCAGAACAAAGACAACATCAGTTTGGAATACATGATTTAAGTGGTAGTTTATCCATATGATTATATCCCTGTGCTGTTTTATGAGTCAACATAGTTTGTAAATATGCCAGCCTACTGTGTAGAGTAGTCAATTTACAAGCCAATCTCCAAACAGTCATTTTCATTTAACAAGCATCTATTTGTGCAAGCTATACTGTATATACTCGACTATAAGCCGACCCCCAATTTTGACCTGCAAATTTAGATTTTTAAAGAAACCCACATATAAGCCGACCCCCTGATGTTGTTCCATCAGTTTATTTGTTTAGCAAATTACCTGTTTTTCTGGGTATTGTCATAGTATTCCTCTGGTTTTCTGAAAATAATTGGTAAACATGATATTTATTTCAGCAGCTGATTACCATAACTGATGGATCACGGCTTACTGGCCGCTGCAAAATGTGCTGAATAAGATGTTTAGTCAGGAAATACATCATTCTAAGGTATGATTTAAACTATTTTCCATGGGTAGTGGTAGTGGGTAGTATTTCCACTCCTGGAAATTTCCTTCTCTGGATCTGATTTGAATTACTTGTGTATAAGCCGACCCCCCGATTTGCGTTGTGAAATTTGGTTAAAAAATTTGCTTTATACTTGAGTATGTATGGTAAGTAATAATCAGAAATTCAGTGTTCTCAAATCATCTAAATATCTACAGCAACATGACAGCGATATTTTAACTTTTTTTAAAAAGTCAATTAGAAACTCTTAGAGAATGAAACGTTTGAAAAATATTACTTGAAACATATCTTAAATGTATGATCCTATTGTCACATATGCAAGACTACATAATTTGTTCTTAAGCCTTAAAAAAGACAAATTGTTACACCTGAAGTCAAACATTAAAATTACAGGCTGTTGCAATAATTACACAGAAAGGTATGAAATTGATTTTAAAGTGTGAATACGAGAGACATTTTTGAACACCAAGTTATTTTACCTTACGGCCACGGAGCGGCCAGTTGCTCCCGCCTGTGAAGGGCTGGGCGCCGTTGTCGGTGGAGAAGATGATGACGCTGTTGCGGTAGTACCCGTACTTTCTGAGGGCGTAGGTGACATTACGGACCGCTTCGTCCACTGTGGACACCATGGCAGCAAACTTCCTCCTGGCCACGTTAGCCATGTCATGGTAGGGGTAGATGTAGGACTTTGGAGGATGCAGAGGGGTGTGGACTGCCTTTGCATATTTGGAGAATCGTGTTATTTAAGAAGCCAAATCATTATTTAAAGTAAATAAATGAGCTGAAAATTGTCTAAACTTACTGTTGTTCATTTGTAGTATGATTTTATCAGATTATTCAAGTGAGCAATGGTGCTTTTTGGAAAAAAAGAAACATTTTTGCATTTTAATCCATTAAGTTATAGTCTAACATACACTGTAAAATGTGACAAGTTGATCTTACTTAAAAATATCTAGGAAACCGATTGCCTTGAAAAAGGTAAGTAAATATAACTATATAGTCTTAAGTTCAAGTAGACATAAAGTAAACATAACTTAAGACTAATAGTTATATATAGTCTTAAGTTCAAGTAGACATAAAGTAAACATAACTTAAGACTAATAGTTATATTTACTTACCTTTTTCAAGGCAATCGGTTTCCTAGATATTTTTAAGTAAGATCAACTTGTCACATTTTACAGTGTAATATGATCAGTATATTTCATATGTAGCAAAAATATTTACACAAAAAAATGATTTTATTTTCAGATATGCTGACATGTTATCAGTAGTTCCATGAGTTATTTTTTTGATGAAACTCAAAGCACTCATCAATTTTAACATCAGTTAGTAATTTATTATATTTCCCAGTATGACTACACTGTAAAATGTGACAAGTTGATCTTACTTAAAAACAAATCCAGGAAACTGTTTGCCTTGAAAAAGGTAAGTAAATATAACTATATAGTCTTAAGTTCAAGTAGAAAAAGTAAACATAACTTAAGACTAACTTGTCACTTGTCACAAGTGACTTGTCACATTTTACAGTGTAACATTCCCACGTTCAATTATATATCACAACTCCTATAAGAAAATCTAAAGCCTGGCCTTTTTGTTGCTGTTTGTAATCAAGACGAGTTACAGTTTCTCAAACCCTACTCACAAAAAGACAAGGATCAAACATGGCTACCTACACAATCAACAGGAAAAAAATAGTACTTTTATGCGTTTTAGTTCATTACATTTTCAGATTTTTTAAGTGAAGCGTTCAGGTTGTGACAGTAATGATTTTCGAGCTAACAGCGATGATGAGGATGATATTTGATGTCATACCTGCAGGGAGAGCAGCAGGAAGAGCGGCCTGCCTGCAGGATTGTGGCTCTCCAGAATCTTCCGGGCCCTCTGAGTGAAGAGATGCGTGGAATATTTCCCCTCGTAACCCCAGGCCACGCCCTCGTTGTCATGGAGATCGTAGCCGCACAACCCCGGGCCATCACAGGACCCATAACTGGACTCAGAGAAATGTGAGTTTTCATCTGTCTATCTATCTATCTATCTATCTGTCTATCTATCTATCTATCTATCTATCTATCTATCTATCTATCTATCTATCTATCTATCTGTCACTTCATATACTGTAATAATCATAGTTTTACCTGTAATAATCCACACTTCCTGTTAAAGAACCAAAGAAACTGTCAAAACCCTTTCTGGTGGGCAGACATGCTTTCCTGGAGGAAAGAAAGAGAAAGCAGATTTCACAAGACGTTTAACACGCATACAAGCACATTTTAATAACTACACACCAGTATTTGTACTTCATTTCTTTACTACCTCTTGGTAAACAGTACTTGAGCTAATTGGATATGATACCTGTGAAGTCTGAGATGTACCTGTAGAAGCCCAGGTGCCACTTGCCCACCATGTGCGTGGCGTATCCGGCCTGCTGCAGCCTCTGAGGCAACGTGTCCATGTGTGACGGCAGACAGCTGGGCTGGCTGGGTCTGATAATGGAGTGCTGTAGTCCTGTATGGATCTGATACCTGCAGTAAAAACACACATCAGAGCCAGGGA
This sequence comes from Lucifuga dentata, assembly GCA_014773175.1. Taxonomy (NCBI): domain Eukaryota; kingdom Metazoa; phylum Chordata; class Actinopteri; order Ophidiiformes; family Bythitidae; genus Lucifuga; species Lucifuga dentata. Next base: position 75,450 of record VXCM01004208.1, read on the forward strand.
AGTGATTATCCTCCTTAATTTAGCCACATTATTTGAGGGCAGCTGCCGCATTTGTAGCAGAGAGTCTGGATCCCAAGCACTTTCTGGGCGGTTTTTGCTCCTGTCACATTTTTACTCACTGTGGCTCATTTTTCACCGTAGCTGCAAGTCCTGCACCTCTATGGAAGCAGCACAATCATGGCTATATGTAGGAAGAACGCAAAAATGTCTTTTGTGCAGTATAACACAGTTATAATGTCATAAGTCATAAAAAAAGAAAAAAAACGTAAGTTGAATTTCTTTGATAATTTATTTTAAAAAATTGAAAAAAGACGTAATCTATATATACAACATTTTTCCAAGTGCCCACAAGTGTTACCAATACTGGAAAAATTTTTTAAAAAATTTAAAAAAAAGGGACTATACATACTGAACTATTTACATTTTTACAACCTATAATCTGCAGTCTGCATTCAGCCAATGACTCGCTGAATTGTCGTCATGTGACTGTTAAAGAGCACAAAGGCGCTCTAGGCTTACTAGTTGTGGCGAAAAACACAGAATTTGTTGCTTTTTACAGAATTTGGATTGTACAAAGTGTTTATTTTTAGCGAATTTTTAAATGAGACATTTATAATAAAGTGATTTTGAGGAAATATCATTATTCTAAGCTTAGATTTGGTTACGTTTCATTACGAAAGTGTTAGGCGCACATGGTTAGTTCAAGGACCATTGGAAATTTGAAAACCCGACAATAAGTTTGATTTTTAAAGTTTCTGGCTATGACAAATGGTGTAATTTTGCCGATTGTTTAAAGAAAACATACCTTTCAAACCCACCAGTGGGTTTTGGGGTCCAGAGGGTAATTGTTCTTTCCTTTGATCAGCTTTGACTTCTTGTTCAGATTATTATCGAACAAATAATATCCAATAAAATGTCCACAGCAGCTACACCTTTCCAAAAGACAAATTAATCTCTTGATTGTTGAACAGAATAAAGATATGAGGATCTCTTTTAATATAACATATGGGCCAATACATGGTGTGTATGCACGACTGGAAACTAACTTTTTTTTTTTTTTTTTCNTTTTTTTTTTTTTTTTTCACTTCTCTGGCAAAAGATCCTAAAATTCACCAGCCTTTCAAACTTTTTCATCCATCTAAAATATTACATGATAGCTGTTAGCAGCATGCTAGCCAGAGTCTAAATCCAGACCAGAATGAGGAGGAAATGGATTTACCAAACTGTTGATCTTTGAAGTAATGCTGACTGACTTTCTAACCGGTCTATGAAACCCAGAGGTGGACAGGCGAAACAAAACGGATGCTAGTTCCAAACTGCATGCTTGGCAGTGCGGCTCAGCACACGTTAACGCTCCAAGAAACCACATGTTAAACATCTAATACCTCTAAAAAAATAAAAATAAATTATAATAGATTTCTGGCAGCAAAATAAGTGATTCTATATTAATTCTGCAGCTGGTTTTGCATTTTTTAAGTTTTGCATCTTTACCATTCTGTCATATATTTGGGTTTTGGTCAGCTGGTTTGCCTCAAAACTCCAAGGCTTTTTCTTTTTTTTTCTTTTTCTTTTTCTTTTTTTTTTTTTTNTTTTTTTTTTTTTTGCCAAGACTGTCTCTGATCATCATTCCTGTTAGTGCAATAAATCATCTACAGCATAAACATAACACAATCACACTGCTGTTCTGGAGCATTAGCAGTATAATCAACAATAGGACAGAAAAATGTTGGCCTCCACCCACATAATGCTTCAATCTGGATCTGTCAGCTATTTGTCTCCTTTCTTTTAACCGGTAACAGCAGCAGCTCCCCCGGGCTAACCGGCATGTGAAAATGCGTCATTGAGATTTATCAGATGTCATCAGGATGTTTGAGATCTCGCAAAACATGCAGAAACAAAACAATGCGGTGCAGTTTTATGGCCTCAAACTCCAGTCAGCCGTGTCCCAGACAGTGGGTGCGGTTTTCCGATAGGCGTTGATGAGGAGGCGTGAGTACCTGCCGGTGATGAGCTGGCTGCGTGACGGCGTGCAGATGGGCTGGACGTAGTAGTTCTCCAGCCTCACGCCCTCTGCTGCCAGTTTGTCCAGCGTGGGAGTCTTGATGATGGGGTTATGGTAGCCGATGTCATTGTAGCCCTGTTTTAAGAGTAAAGTCACTCAGTCAGTCTTTCTGCATTAGACTCATCTCACACCATCTCTTAAAGGACCATACTTGTGGTTTTGCATGTTTGAGCACAATACTACCAGTGTGCACGCTACGTTACTGTCAAGCATTTTCCAAAACATAAAACCTATTTTAGTGTTTCTGCTATTTTTTCAAATCCCTTAAAGGACCATACCACCCATTTTGCATGTTTGGGCTTAATATATTAAATTTTCATACATGCTACGTTGCTGACAATCATTTCCCAAAGCTATTGGAACGGTGAATTAAAAATGTTTTTCCTACCTTCCAGACCTCCATTGGTTTCAGTTCATTCTGCTATTAAAATCAACTTGTTGATACTGTAAACGTTCTTGGGATAGGTAATCCATCATCACCAACAAGACGTGTATTCAGGTTTTTTTAGAAGTTATGTAATTTTAGCATTTAAGCGCGATAAAAAGTGCAGAGTGAATGTATGCCTCCACCAGGGAATATAGTCCCAAAAGAAGACCTGCGTTTATGGAAAAATTTAAAGGACTGTGACTTAATAAGACTTATGAAGTCACGATCGTTTAAATTTTAAACAGCGTAACTATTTAACTATTGTTTATTGTGTAACTATTTAACTACTGTTTAAATTTTAAATAGCATAACTATTAGCAGGAGAAACAAGGAATTTTGTATATTTGATTTTGAAAGATTAAGAGATTTTGCAAAATATCAGGAAAGCTGAAATACGGTTTTATCCTTTGGGAAATGATTGTCAGTAACATAACATTTATGAAAACTGAATATATTAGGCTCAAGCATGCAAAATGGGTGGTATGGTCCTTTAATCTTTCAAAACCAAATGGTCAGGTGATACACTCACCTTCAAATTCAATGTGCAATTGTATTAGGGATTTTAATTTCGTGGTAAAAGCCAGGTTCTCTGACACAGAAATATGTCGGTGTTGTTCCACGTCAGTTAAATTAAGTAACTTTGACAAAAAATAATAACATTTTGTGGTTTGTTGTGATTGATTACTTGTCATAATCATATTTCAAGTCTCTACAGTTTGATTTTTTATAGTGTACTGGAATGAACTGAAACCAATGGTGTCTGGAGGGTAGGAACAACAATTGTAAAATTTACTGCTCCAGTATTATGTTTTGAAAGTGCAGTAACATAACATTTATGGGAGTTTTTAATCATGCAAAATAACTTAGCAG
>VXCM01004208.1:83808-99430 GCA_014773175.1 Lucifuga dentata
TNAAAAAAAAAAAAAAAAATTACTAGGCATTTACCAACTGGATGAACCCTCAACATCACAGAGGGATAGAAACTCTTATTTTAAACCTTGAAGGACCATACTGGCCATTTTGCATGTTTGAGCCTATTCAGTTTTCATAATGTTACATTACTGACAATCATTTCCCAAAGGATAAAACCATAAAACTGTATTTCAGCTTTCCTGATATTTTGCAAAATCTTTTAATCTTTCAAAATCAAATATTCAAGTGATACACCCACCTTAAAAATCCATGTTCCTCCTGCTAATAGTTACACAGCCTTATGAAGTCACGGTCCTTTAAATTTTTCCATAAACGCAGGTCTTCTTTTGGGACTATATTCCCTAGTGGAGGCATACATTCACTCCACGCTTTTTATTGCGCTTAAACACTAAAATTACGTAACTTCTAAAAAAAAAACCTGAATACAGGTCTTGTTCACGATGATGGATTACCTATCCCAAGAACATTTAAATATCAGTAAGTTGATTGTAATAGCATACCAGAATGAAATGAAACTAATGGAGGTCTGGAAGGTAGGAAAAACATTTTTAATTCACAGTTTCAGTAGTATGCTTTGGGAAATGATTGTCAGTAATGTTACATGTATGAAAATTGAATATTTTTGGCTCAAACATAAAAAATGGCCCGGTATGGTTCTTTAAGCGACCATACAAGTGATTTTGATGTGTAAAGTCCATAAATACTATCCGCACACACGTTACATTACTGACAACCGTTTTCCAAAATATAAATTGTGTTTTTGGTTTTGTGTTATTTTGCCAAATCCTCTATTTATTTATTTATTTATTTATTTATTTATTTATTTTAAATCAAATGTTCAGGAGCTACCTCAAAATTCAGCGTTTCTGCTAACATGTATGTATGAATGTAGAAGGAGTGGTTGTTTTTCATTTCCTAGTTAAAGCCGTCTTCTCCCGGGACTATATTGCCTGGCGGAGAAATACATGCTCTTCCATGTAGCTCTTTGCTGGATTGTTAAATGAAGTAACTTTGATTAAAAAATAAAATAAAATAAAATAAAAATAATAGACGTCATGTTTGCTGTGATGGATGCTTATTTCAAACACATTTCAAGTCTTTACAAGTTGATTTTTATAGGAGATACAAAAAATTATTATTATTATTATTATTATTATGTAACAAGTGTTACATATTATAAATAAACAAAGATAAAAAATGAAAAGTTGATTATTCACCAACATAAGCATTTGTTTACACAACTAAGGGTAAATTTAGATTTCAGTTTTTTAGTACATGAAGAAAACGTCAAAATCTTTTAAAAAACTGAGAATCTTGGATTAACCTTTAAAAATTGAATTTATGTAAACAGAATTTGGCAGCTATCAGAATATTCTTACGGAGATATTTAAACATGTTTGTTTTGCGTGAAATACTATTTTTTTTAAAGTGGATGTACTGTCCGCTCTTATTCGTCACAGCATGTTTTTGTAGTCGGTCCCTTTACGAAATCGATTTCCCATCATCCATTTCGAAGGGGGCGGGGCCACGTCACTCTCCCAAACGCGTGTTGAATAACGAGCATGTAGTGAAGTGTAAATAACAGCGGAATAAGATTGGAGTTTTGGTGGTTTTTCACTCGTGGCAGTGGGTTTTTGTGAGCAGGATGGCGTCGACAGAAGACGAAACTCTGCTGTTTTTAATCTACCAGCACCTGAAGATGAACGGCTACCAGAAAGCTGCTAAAGTGCTGAAAAAACACGTTGGCCAGGTAAGAGTTTAGCTCTTTTCCACAGTAATTAAACATTTTACCTCCTGATTCACAATTAAAGCATCAAAACTCTGCATAACATGAACGTCCAGCTCTAAAAATGCTCGTTGTTATGACTTTACGGCTATTTCATATGCAGATATGAGCGTCATTCATGTTATGTAGGCGTGAATTAAAAATGAATTAGTGAGTTGTGGGCTGTGGAAGGTGGTTTGTTGCTGCAGGGTGGCTGTCAGAGGGCTGCAGGTCGGTTGTGTGTGTCTCTGTGTGTGTGTGTGTTTAAACACGTCTCCTTCTTCAGGCCTGCTGCACCAAAAGAACATTATGTTACAGGAGCTGCATGTGCTGCAGGCCTGCTACATATACACACACACACATACACACGCACAACACACACAGTATACTCACACTGGCTCATGTTCACCAGTAACTGAATTATATGGATTTAAAGTTGCATATTCATACATGGTCATTATGTTATACAGTACACAGGTACACTAAAGTACATTACTGAGTACTGAGTTTACTTGAGTATTTCCAGTTTTGAGACTTTCTACTTTCCGCAGATGAATTTTAATAGTCCTTTTTGTCTGATTGTTAACATTAATAACCTCAAAATAAGAACTTTTCCGTGCTCATTACTTATATATTAAGATGAGCATTATCTCCAGATTATTCCATCCTGATTAACTTTTGAAAATACCAGTTTATCCTCTGGAATCTGAGATTGTGCTTTACAACGGTTTGAATATTTGTTTTAATCTGTGAAAATGCAACTTTACAGCTTAAAAGGTGGAGAATATTATTTGAAAAGGAAGAATCTTTGACAGGTTTGGTTCATTTGTGTTTTGTGATCAGAGATGAGTAATTTAAAAAAAAATGTAGCTACAAATATCAGTTACTTTTTGATGTTTTTATGCGTACAGGTAGAAACGTTGGAAGAGAACAACAACCTACATCAAATCTACACAGGTTGGATGAAGTAAGTCAGTAAAGGAACAGTCCGTACCTTTTCTTTTTTTTTTTTTTNTTTTTTTTTTTTTTTCTGTGGGGAAAGGAACATTTTCTGAATTTTGATCCACTGAACAGTCTAATCAGGCATGTGTGTGTGTGTGTGTGTGTCTCTCCTAGGTTGTGCTCTCTGGCTCAAGATGCCAAACAGGAAGCAGAAGTGGACTCTACCACTGTGAAGAAGAAGAAGAAAAGAATCAAGTCAGAACCTGCAGGCAGTGAAGAGGAGGGTGCAGACAGGAAACTCTCTGAAAACGCAGGAGGAGAAGAAGAAGAAGAAGAAGAAGAAGAAGTTGACACCAAGCCTGCAGTTGGTAAGACTGTTTTATTTGTGTTAGTACAGTATATATATGCAGCATCTGTCAGCTGATTAATTATTCTACATTCAATTTTTTTCACCAGCATTTTGTCTTTAGCAATTTTTTTTTAAGGATTTTTTTTCCACATACAAAAGCCCAAAAACTGTAATTATGATGACTGATGTCTTAGGATTTCATCATAATTACTAAACCTTTATATCATCAAAATCCATTTTTTGTTGTCCAGCAACATTTGTATTAGTACCAGTCAGTGTTGTTTGAATTTTAATGAATTTTATTATATATATATATACAGTATATATTTTTTTTATTTGTAGTTGCAATTTGGTTCTATATTGAGTATTTTTGGTAGAGAAATTTGTAAAAGGTGAAATGACAGAAAGTGCATCATATATCTGAAACATCTTCTGTGTAATACAAACTGTAAATGGTATTTTCTTTTACAATTTATTCTCATGCATTTTAATATCTTCCTAAAGTTTTTCTTTAAAAACTACAGCTATATCTCATATAACAAAATATATTGTAGCTTTTTGTGCAAATATATAAGATAGCAGTTGAATTTTTTTTTTTTTGTTGACAATTTCTTGTGATGTTTTTGGCTCCTACTTTTCAGTTTAGTTGTAATTATGATTCCAAACTGAATCTTATATTTCTGGTTTCTGCTCGTTTTGCGTTTCTGGGTTCAGATGCTGAAACCGTCGCTGAGCCGGATCTGGATTCTGAAACCAAAACGACAAGTGCAGCTTCCTGTGAGGACCAACAGGAGAAAGAAAAGAACGAAGAAGAGGAGGAGAGGAAAAGCAAAGCAGAGGTGAGGAGAAGAGGAGGAACATGTTATGATCATAAAGCAAGTTTGCTGGTTTGAATCCTTCAACAGTTTAGAAAAATTGGGATGAGGAATAAACATGAGTAATATCTCATTTCTGAACGTTTGAAATTAAAGGATGAAAAGCTTTTAGAGCCTCTTTCCAGCCTGCAGGGAGACTCTCTATCCTGAAAGACAGATTTTGGGAAGAATTATTACTGTTATTGCTTATTTAATTTCTGCTTATTAAATACTTTATTCATCAACAGTCATGCCAATTCTGTCAAAATGTCCTCCAAACGCTGCGTCCTGCTGCTCGCTGCAGCAGAATGGAATTTTGCAGGATTAAAGTAAGAAAACATGTTTATCATCTCGATGTAAGAAATAAGGAAAGTAACTTTTTAAAATCGTCAATCCAAGAATCCAAAAAAAAGCATTTCTCTTGAATTTGGACTTAACTCGGTTGACAAAAAAGCAACCACTCCCACGACGCACACACACACACACACACACACACACACACACACACACACACACACACACACTCACACACACGCAAACAGGACACATATCTGTTGCCCAGTCACTGTAATAATGTGTAGATATGGACAGTAGCTTCATTGTTATTATGTGCTTCTGAAATACACACAGACTACACATTTGGTGTCTACTGTGTGTGTGTGTGTGTGTGTGTGTGTGTGTGTGTCTGGGTGTTGTCTTTCTTCTTTTATTGTGGCCTAGTCATGCAGTGAATAGTGATTATCAGCTCTAATGCTGTTTGGACAAAAACTGTGTATCAAAGAGACATTTTCAAAATCATAATCTTCTTAGGTAAATTGTGTGTGTGTGTGTGTGTGTGTGTGTGTGTGTGTGTCCTAGGTTGTGTGTATGATGTAGCTTTCTGGCAGTGTGTAAATGGAATATTATGGTTTTGTTTTTACATAGGTTATTCTCTCTCTCTCTCATGTACATTACCATACAACTACACACTATTACACACTACTACGCACTATTTACTACACACTACAGCTACATCTCTTCCTGTTTGTTTTTCAGTCAGCTCCTACCGAAGCCTCTAAGGTGGCAGAGAGTTCTGACTGTGAGGAAGAGGAAGAGACTCCAGCTGTGAAGGCCACCCAGGATCCTGATCCGGCCGAGGCCTCCAGCGGCGAGAGCAAAGAGGAGCAGAGAGACGACGAAGAGCCAAAGGAGGTTCGTGACTCTCCTGCACAAAAATCTTTTAAGACAGACCGAGACTTCCAACGTCTGCTTGACTTTTAAGACACAACATGGAGGAGTCCACCTTAAATTTATGCTCTTCATCTGGAGAAGCACGAGGTCTTTGAGGGGTTTTGATTGGATGGTTCTGGTTCTGTTACATTGAAGTTGCCGGCGTGGGCGTGTCCATGTTTTGCTCAAGGACACTTCAGAAAAACAAGTAGTGGGATTGAACCTTTAATCATGCAATTACAGGATTTTTTTTCTAACTGCTTTTTGTGCCTCATTTATCTTTATTTTACTAATTATGAAATCTGTTCTTATTTGTTTTAATAATTTCTGCCGTCGATAATGATTCATTGATCTACTTATCGATGCAGGGAATTGAACAGACAACCACTTGATCACTTTTTCTCCTTTCTCTCTCTCTGCTCAGATACCTGCAGTTTTCTTTTTCTGCTTTTATACAAGAGAGAGAAAATTACCAACTTTTGATCATTTTTATTCTGATTTTCAGCTTTTTGCACTCTGTGATATTTCTAATATTTCTGGATTTTGGTTTTCACTAAACGGCTTGTCTTCCAACAAAAACAAAGACATTCTCTATATTTTCTTACTCCTGCATTGTTTTCTTCCACCAAACTCACTGTGGGGTGAAGAAACGAGCAAGTTAGTCAGATTTAGCCGCTAACTGTAAGGAGGTTTGTTCCGTGCCGAACCTCCTCAGCTCAGCAGATACACATCTGAAAGCTATTTTGCAGAATTTGGCATTTGGCTAAGGTGCGTCGTTTGAGCTCTGTGGCTTCCAGAAATGTTTTTCTTTGCAGCTTCTTCGCTTTTTGGAACAAAAAGTTTGGATTAAAAAAATGTAACCAGACCTGTTATTGGCAGGGAAAAGGTTCAGATTAGGTTTTGGTGATTATAGCCTTAAATAAATAGTATCGTGACATCGCAGTTATTTTTCTGATAATGATATTCAAGATGAGGCTCAATTACTGAGTTGTATAATATTTTAGGCTGTAGACAATAACTCAAATTAACTTGACCTGCTAGATCTGCAAGTAGATAGTGTATAAAATATAAATAGTGTCACCAAATAAAAAAATACTGTTCTGAAGTTTTGCTCGACCAAACTTCCACCTTTTTAAAATGTTTATTTCAGTTTAATCCATCTTCATTCTGCCTGTTTTTCCCTCTATAGGAGCCAGAAGCCATGGATGCATCGGGTCAGGCTGCTGTCAATCAAACAGAGGCCACACCTCCCTGCACTCAGGAGACCAATAAGGGAGACTCTGCAGAAGATGGGGAAGACAGGCCTGAAGAGGTGCATTATGGGAAATGGGAGTTGCGGAATAGTTTCCTGTTTTAGGGACAGCTATTTGCAGTTGTTGAAATGCGGGTAATTTTTTTTAAACCTGAAATTAAATCCTCTGAGATCAAAATTCATTGCCAGCCACCCAATAATTTAGTTTTTGTCTATAAATCTGCTGTGACGCGATGGTGGATCAGACTGTGTCCTGATTATTCCCAGGAGAAGTCAGATTCAGGCCCTGTCCATACTAATACGCATATTTTTTTTAAACGGATATTTTTCCTCACCGTTTAAAAAAAAAAGAAATTATGTCCACACAAGCATCGTTTTACAAAATATCTTTGTCCACATGAGAACGCTCAAACGGCTACAAACGCACGCCAGGCCGGCAGGTTCGTTGCGCAAAGCAACAGTGCGCATGCACGAGTTTAGTTTGGACGTCATCATTTTCCAAAAACTCCATTTTACATGTAAACACGGATACACAGAAAGCAGAGTTTTTAGAAATCTTGACTTTAGAAGCCGTTTTAAAAATTTTTCCGTTTTAGTGGCCTAAAACGCCATTTACGTGTGGACGAGAGACCAAAACACAGAGGAAAATATGCGTTTTGTAAAATATCCATATTAGTGTGGACACTTTAGACTGCCGCCCACATTTCAGCAGCCTCGTCCTCTAAAGTTTAGAGGACGAGGCTGCTGAAATGTGGCGCGGGTCGTATCATACAGTGTTATGGCAGAGAAGTGACAACCTGTAGATTGTTTGAAAGTTTTTATTGTCTCTTGGGTTTTGTGGTATAATTTTAATGTTGGCTTATAGTGTTTCAGCTTGTAAAAGAGGAAATACATATTTATGTAGAAAGTATTTTTAAAGTTTAGATCAGAGATGATGGCTTTTGGAATATTTGAGGTCAGAATGAAAGTCGTGAGTATATTTAGCAACTTAAATCTGTAAGAATCCACTGTTCCTTCACGCTATCAGCCTGTGACCGCTGCTGCTAACCGCATTCATCCAGCTCTGTGGGGAATGTTTTCCATGAACAATAAATGTTAGCTTGTAAAGAAAGAGACGCTGAGATAAAAGCAGGATTTATATCTCAGATTCTGGCGTTCTGGTCTGACGTTTTGGATGTTCTGTTTGGTCTAGAAAGAAGCCAACATGAACTCACGGAAATGTGCAGATAACAAAAACAAAATTAGTTTTGACTGAAGTGAAGCATTTTTCCAAACATTAATGAAATCCTGACTTTGCCTTTTTTTTTTCACATCTCTTCCCAGTCGTGGACATGAACATGTGATCCTAATCAGAATTGGGAAAAATTAAAACTGAGTGCAGCTTTTTGTTGAGAGAATCTTTCATCTGCAGCATAAAACAGAAAATTTCTGTTACCAGGCAGACAGTGGAGCCCATTGTTGACCTGTTGATTCCTCCCGCAGAACCCCAGCCAGGCCATGCCCACCCCTTCTGAAGCGACAGCTCAGGAGACCAATCAGCAGCCGGCAGAGCCAGAAGACCCGCCCCCTGCAGGTATGAACAACCAATCGAGCCGTGATAAGCAGGTAGTTCTTTACATGTTATGTATGGCATCTTTTCAGTGTCTTTCTCACGGAGCTGGCGAGACTCGCATGCTGTTGTGAAGAAACGCTCAGACGCGGCGTTTCAGACGGTTTACTGCGGTTATATTTCATTACTGCCTCTACAGGAAATACATCCTCACAGGAATCTCACGTTGGTTTTAAGTTTTCAAAGCTTCTGATGGAAAGATCACGCAATCTTTATTTACATTACAGTTTATTACAGTAGAAGACGCTTAAAGGACCATACTGGCCATTTTGCATGTTTGAGCCTAATGTATTTAATTTTCATACATGTAACATTACTGACAATCATTTTCCAAAGCATACTACTGGAACGGTGAATTAAAAATGTTTTTCCTACCTTCCAGACCTCCATTGGTTTCAGTTCATTCTGCTATTAAAATCAACTTGTTGATACTGTAAACGTTCTTGGGATAGGTAATCCATCATCACCAACAAGACGTGTATTCAGGTTTTTTTAGAAGTTATGTAATTTTTGCGTTTAAGTGCAGTAAAAAGCGTGGAGTGAATTATGTCTCCACTGGGGAATATAGTCCCAAAAGAAGACCTGCGTTTATGGAAAAATTTATTTTATTTTATTTTTTTCGAACTTTTTATTTATCATTCCATATTCAAAAAAAAGAAAGGGGAAAAAAAAAACAAACCATTGACCAGTGCACCCCACAATGTGGAAAAATGTAACAATATGGAAAATTTTAAACATCTGTGACTTCATAAGGCTGTGTAACTATTAGCAGGAGAAACATGGATTTTTAAGGTGGGTGTATCACTTGAATGTTTAAGATTAAGAGGTTTTGCAAAATCTCAAGAAAGCTGAAATATGGTTTTCTCTTTTGGGAAATAACTGTCAGTAATGTAACATGTATGAAAATTGAATATATTAGGCTCAAACAGGCAAAATGGATGGTATGGTCCTTTAATTCATCAGCATGCCTCAGCTCATCATCTTCCCAGCCTGAGGAAAAACCTGACATAGATATTTGCCTGAAATTCAGGATTTTGACCTTCATCTTGACTTGAAAAGCTCAGGAGGAAAATCCAGCATTTCTTACATCTAAATCTGATCTGGTGTCAAAGCAGCAGAGTCCCTGAATTTCAGGAAAGAAAACCAGCTTCTGTTCTGACATTCTCAGTCCTGATCCTCAGGACTCACAACAATCCACATTTCTATCCTTCACTGCTCTACCCTCACTTGGTTACCTAAATCAGGTGTGTTTCACTTATTATGAGCTGGGAGGAAGCAACTCTTGACCAGGTGGACATACCTGAGTTCACTTATCAGGTGTGGTAGAGCAGGAGAGATGGCAAATATGGATTGTTGTGAGTCCTGATGAGAACTTGGGGAGGAGTCCACCTCAAACCAGGTGCCATGGAGGGCCGAGAGGCTGCAGGTCTTCAGTTCAACTAGAAAAAAAACAAAAAAAAACCCAGCATATTTCACAGATCAGAACCCAAATCAGAGAGGAGGAGCTCCTCTGTGAATCAGCTGGTGAAGGGTTCGGTCGGACTGGACAGCCTCCCCAAATCAATGGAAGCAGATTGGACTCATGAGTTTGATGTGAGATCAGGATGAAGATGGGATCCTGATCTCAGTTTATTAAGAAAAAGGAAACGTGCTTCTGATATTATGCCACATCTATGTTGCTGCCTGAACACTGGACATTTTAAAATAAATAATAAAAAGAAAATGAGATGTGAAGCTGAAACTTTTAGCCAGAGGCTCTGGGACTAAAGCTCCAAAGCGTGTAAAGAGTTTGAAGGATCTCAGCCAAAGTTCTGTCAGCTCATTGAGAGAATTTTCCGCTTTGGCAGCAACTGGTTTAACGCCTCAAAGCGGTTTGGTGAGCTTGTTACAGCTTGTTCAGCAAAATATTGCTGTTATTATTCTGAGAACTTTAATCATCAGGAAAACAATGACCTTATTCACCAGGATCTTTTAATGATTTTTCACCAATATATTGACAATATAATGTTTTTAAAAATATACAGACATTTGAGGGCATTAAAACCTTCCTAAAATTAGCTATGCAATTGATTTATGAGGCAGGAGATGCACCTTAAAGATACATATCAACACTGACAATTGTTTGGGGACAGAATGTTTCCTGTAGGACATATTTTGTTGACGGACCATTTGCCGTGTTCTCAAATTCTGGTAGAAACGAGCATATTAATGCTGAGTATAGAGTTTGTAAAGCTAAAATGTGAAGCAGTCTTAATTGTGTGTGGATGAAAAGGGTTTTTTTTCCCTTACATGTGTGTATATATATATATATATATATATTTATGATTTTGNATGAAAAGGGTTTTTTTTCCCTTACATGTGTGTATATATATATATATATATATATTTATGATTTTGCTAAGTAATAAACATTAATATGAGGCAGAAAACCAGATATTAGTATCTGTTGACGTGAACTTGGAATTTGAAGTATTTCTTTGGTAGTGATTATATTTTTCTGAATTTTAGCGATTTTGGTAGGTGATGCTGAAATAATTGAGGAGGATTAATACTTGAAGATCTTTTTTGCTTGTTTAAATTGATTTATGCAAATTTCTAGAATCTCCTTCTAACTTTGATAGATTTTTTTGTGGTTTTCTTGGATAAGAAACTCTGTATTTCAATAAGACTGGCAAAGTAAAATGCTGTTATGAATATTTACTTATGAATGACAAATACTAAGATACATAATTATAATGGATGATACCTTTGTGCTTTTGTCTCAGAAGACTCAAAGGAGGAGGAAGAGGAAGAGGAGGACGACAAAGAAGAAAAATCCAAGGTATGGAAACAGCATTAACCTGAGGCTGATGTTTAGGCTGATGTACCTAAAGACCCTGTATTCTGATCTTTTCTATACTTTTTCTACTTTTGATTCTAAATTGTAGCACTACCAGATTCTCTCTTTGACTGTAAGCCTCTTTCAGTCTCCTCTAGCAAAAGGAGACTTGCGCCCCCTGCTGGCGTGGAGTAGCATAACAATAAGAGCGCTTATTCTTCAGCACGACATTACATCGTGTTCACTGGCCTCTCATAATTTTTTAAAGTATACTACCAATATTTGCAGGAGTAGAGAAACACACCTGAATAATAAAACAGCAAAGATAAAATATTGATTTATTTTTTATATTTGTTTTATTATTCAGTCGTGGGTGTCGAATTACTGCATTCTTTGCTATGTGAATGATAACTAGATAATTGTTGCATGATTGGTTGAAGTACATTTTATTGCTTTATTGCTTCTATTTAATGGTGTGTGCTATATGAACGTCATTCTTAACTCCATCTGGAGGAAACCTGAGGTATATTTGCTCACTTGGAGAATTGTGGGAATTCTCATTGTGGCACAGGTGTCAGATTTTGATAATTAGAACAATTCACTTTAGGTTTCAGAGACTCTGATGAAGGCTGATACGCTTAAGTTATTTTTATTGTTTTTAATGCTGTAAGCCCATCCAATAAAGGCTTTTTATTAATGAAAATTGTTTTTTCGACACTACCGACACTGCTGTGATAGAGGAAATCGTGCCCTCCAAGAGCACATGTGGAAGAGGAATACCTGAAGCGCCCCATTGTAAGTTTTTGTTCTACAAAGATAAAAATATTCAGAAATCTTTGTGCTTCTGTTTATTTTCTAGGCTCCTTGCTGCCCTCAGAAGACAGATGGTGGAGATCTCAACCCCCCATTGAAGCCTGAAGACCAGAAGATGACGTCAAAGGACACTGGTAACGTAGAAGCTTTATCTAAGCTAGTTTCCGTTATTTATCAAGGAGATGGAGTGAGAAGGAAATTCAACCCTGGTATATCAGGATATATTATTATTATTGCTTTATGTTATGTGGTGTTATGACCAATTTCTGCATCAGAGGAACAACATTTACAATAAAGGAAACATGTCAAAGACTAGTAGAATATTTGATAATTTTTTTTGTGCATGCATGTGAAGTTTTTAAAGTATCAAGGAAAGCAAAATTGTGTGTTATTCTGCTGTGTTGTATCAGAAGAGACGGCAGACCCAGACGCTTCCATCGTCCTCAACATCGAAGTCAAAGAGCCTGAATCAGTGGAGCGAGAATCTAGCCAGCTGCTCCCTGAGGAGGCTCCCGAAACCTGCAAAGACCCCGAAACTCCCAAAGGAAAGAAGAAGAAGAAGAAGAGGAGAAGAGACACAGCGACTCCAACTGCTGAGACATCTGACAGAGACACACCCAGCACCGAAACACCCAGCACTGAAACACCCAGCACCGAAACACCCAGCACTGAAACACCCAGCAATACTCCTCCTACCACCAAATCTGCCAAAAAGAAAGCCAAAAAGAAGCAAGAAGAGGTGGTAGAGCAAGAGGAAGATCAGAAAAAAGAGGAGGAGGAGGTATCTCCAGCAACTCCATTAGAAAAGGAGAAGGCTAAGAAAAGGAAAGTGGTGAGAGATGAAGTGGAACAGAAAGACGAGGAGACTCCTGTTCCTCCTTCAGAAATCAAAACCAAGAAGAGAAAGAAAAAGGAGGGAGATGAAGAGGAGGAGAAGGCGGAGCATCCTGTGAATCCAGGAGAGATGGGTGAGAAAAAGAAGAAAAAGAAGAAAAAGCAGGGTGGACAGGAAAAAGAGGAGGTGCAGTGCAATGGACCATCAGCAGGGGGCAACAAAGACTCAGAGAACAAACCAGAGGCCACAGGTACCAGCACTTCTACTTTCATAAATATTACCAAAATATTCATTCTCTCCTTTGCTTGAAACGTTGCTCAGTTTACAGATTTTGACAGAATCAAATTTCCACCTGGATTTTTCAAAGTTTTTTCGCCCCATTTCATGTCCAAACATTTTGTAAATAAAATCAAATTTCCCGTCACTATTTTGTTTTAAATCTCAAATATTGAGACCTTTTTTTTTGATTTCATAATGATTTCCATGTACAGTAACGTCACGTGCATAATCGTCCTCAGCCTTAACCAATCATTTCCCAATCCAGCCAATTCTGTCTCATAAAAAAAAAAACACAACAAANCTCAGCCTTAACCAATCATTTCCCAATCCAGCCAATTCTGTCTCATAAAAAAAAAAACACAACAAACAGCGAAAGAACTGGCAAAAGATCAAACTTTCATTCTTGAATTTCACCGTGATTCTCTTTCTCTGTTCGTGCAGACGGTAACGCTGCACAGCCCCTTTCAGCCAAAAAGAAACACCGTCTCAGGAAGAAACTGAGCCTGAAGAAGAGAATAAGGATGAAGAAAGAGCAGAAGAGTGGCAGCGTCTCTGCAGACCAGACAGAGAAACCCATGGGGAAAAAGAAGTCAGTGACAGCATTTATTTTAGCTCTATTCTTTATATTTACAACTTAAAAGACCATAAATGTGGAAGGAAAAGTAGTAAAGGACCATACCGGGTTTTACATGTTTGAGCCCAATAAATATTATCTGCATACACAATACATTACTGCCAACCATATTNCCCCCCCCAATAAAAAAGACTATAGTAAGTGTATAAAAACACTATAGTAAGTGTATAGTAACACTATAGTAAGTGTATGAAAAGACTATATTAAGTGTAATGTAAGACTATAAGAAGTGTATAGTAAAATTATACTAAGTGTATAGTAAGGTTATAGTAAGTGTATAAAAAGACTATGGTAAGTGTATAGTAAGACTATCGTAAGTGTATAAAAAGACTATAGTAATTGTATAGTAAGGCTATAATAAGTGTATAGTAAGACTATAGTAAGTTATAGTAAGAATATAAAAACACTATAGTAATTATACAGTAAGTGTATACTAAGACGATAGTAAGTGTATACTGAGCGTATACTAAGACTTTAATAAGTGTATAGTAAGGCTATAGTAAGTATATAAAAAGACTATAGTAACTGTACAGTAAGACTATCGTAAGTATATAAAAAGACTATAGTAAGTGTATACTAAGACTATAGTAAGTCTATAGTGAATTTATACTAAGACTTTAATAAGTGTATAGTAAGGCTATAGTAAGTGTATAAAAAGACTATAGTAAGTGTATAAAAAGACTATAGTAAGTGTATACTAAGACTATAGTAAGTGTATAGTGAATGTATACTAAGACTTTAATAAGTGTATAGTAAGACTATCGTAAGTGTATAAAAAGACTATAGTAAATGTATACTAAGACTATAGTAAGTGTATAGTGAATGTATACTAAGACTTTAATAAGTGTATAGTAAGGCTATAGTAAGTGTATAAAAAGACTATAGTAAGTGTATAAAAAGACTATAGTAAGTGTATACTAAGACTATAGTAAGTGTATAGTGAATGTATACTAAGACTTTAATAAGTGTATAGTAAGACTATAGTAAGTGTATAAAAAGGCTATAGTAAATGTATAGTAAGACTATAGTAAGTGTATAGTAAGAATATAGTAAGTGTATAAAAACACTATAGTAAGTGTGTAGTAAGACTATAGTAAAAGACTATAGTAATTGTGTAGTAAGACTATAGTAAGTGTATAAAAAGACTATAGTAAGTGTACAGTAAGATTATAGTAAGTGTATAAAAGGACTATAGTAAGTGTGCAAAAGGACTATAGTAAGTGTATAAAAGGACTATAGTAAGTGTATAAAAAGACTATAGTAAGTGTATAGTAAGTGTATAAAAAGACTATAGTAAGGCCATAGTAAGTGTATCGTAAGACTATAGTAAGTGTACAGTAAGACTATAGTAAGTGTATAAAAAGACTATAGTAAGTGTATAGTAAGACTATAGTAAGTGTATAAAAAGACTATAGTAAGTGTATAGTAAGACTATAGTAAGTGTACAGTAAGACTATAGTAAGTGTATAAAAAGACTATAGTAAGTGTATAGCGAGACTATTGTAAGGCTATAGTAAGTGTAAAAAAAGACAAAAGTAACTGTATAAAAAGACTATAGAAAGTGTATAAAAAGACTAGTAAGTGTATAAAAAGACTATAGTAAGTGCATGAAAAGACTATATTAAGTGTATAGTAAGTGTATAAAAAGACTATAGTAAGTGTATAGTAAGACTATAGTAAGTGTATAAAAAGACTATAGTAAGTGTATAGTAAGACTATAGTAAGTGTATAAAAAGACTATAGTAAGTGTATAAAAAACTATGGTAAGTGTATAGTAGGACTATAATAAGTGTATAGTAAGACTATAGTAAGTGTATAAAAAGGCTATAGTAAGTGTATAGTAATACTATAGTAATTGCATTAAAAGACTATAGTAAGTGTATAAAAAGACTATAGTAAGTGTATAGTAAGACTATAGTAAGTGTATAAAAAGACTATATTAAGTATATAGCAAGACTATAGTTAGGCTATAGTAAGTGTAAAAAAAGACTATAGTAACTGTATAAAAAGACTATAGTAAGTGTATAGTAAGTGTATAGTAGGACTATAATAAGTGTATAGTAAGGCTATAGTAAGTGTATAGTAAGAATATAGTAAGTGTATAAAAAGACTATATTAAGTGTATAGCAAGACTATAGTAAGGTTATAGTAAGTGTAAAAAAAGACTTTAGTAACTGTATAAAAAGACTAGTAAGTGTATAAAAAGACTATAGTAAGTGCATGAAAAGACTATATTAAGTG
>VXCM01004209.1:0-16807 GCA_014773175.1 Lucifuga dentata
AATTTCTCCTGTATAAGCCGACCCCCGATTTACTTTGTGAAATTTGGTAATAAAAACTCAGCTTATGCTCGAGTATATACAGTACCCCCATACTGAAATTTTAACCTTGCCTTTTAATACCTGAGCTGCAAATTTTACCCCCCTTCCCCCCATATCATTACCACAAATGCACTGTGGGATGAGCGCAGCATGTGCTTGCTGAAATTACAAAACGAGTTTCATAGGCCATCAGATCATGAAATGTACTCAGTCTGTAGAGGCCAACATCAGCTTTCCATTCACATGTAAACACTAAATGCGGAAAAACTGCTGCTGGTGGATAAAAGTTTCTCTCAAAATAGCAGCAGTATTAAATGTGAAGGGACCAGGGCCCTCAGCCACACGGGAGGATTGGTGGTGGGGGGTGGTGGGGNGGGGGGGTCTACACTGCATGTCTGACAGCCTGTTCTCAGCTTTTTGCCTCTAGCCGTCACACCTTCCTGATGATGATAATAGACTGCTGGCTATAAATATACGTGTTATCCCTTTATAGACCTTTACCCTTAAATGGCCTTTTCCTGTGTTGGAAGATGAGTTAGTGTGTGTTGTTGTAGTGAATTATTACTGCACAAAAGTATTTTCCACTGCTGATACTGTAATTAAATACTAAAAAGTCTGAGTGGCAGGAATGCTTGTTATACATGTAGACTGCGAGGTTAACCGTATTAACTTTTTTATTAATTTTACCCTATGGCTTTTTTAGCTGATTAATTACAAAGCTGGTACATGAGCAAGAGGGATCTAAATATATATCTTATTCATAAATGGGTCAATTTATGAACAAGATGTATAGAGTATGGCTGTCAATAAGTGAATGTTAAAAGGGTCATGGTCTAACAACTGACAGAACACAAAGGTAAACTGGAAACATTAACCAGGACGTACTATTGATGAGACTGACTGTTATCCATGACCTTTAACCTCAAAGTCTTACCTGCGTGTCTGTCTGTGTTGTTCAGAAAGCAGACGACCGGGAGAAGAGGCAGGAAGCCCACCGTTTCCATTTCGATGCCATGTGAAGGAAGACAAACAGCATCATGGGAGAATGTCATCGTGTACTCCTCAGCCATCCCACACACACACACACACACACACACACACACATTTCCACTCAGTTGTATTTCAAGGGCAATAAGCAGATTCTGATGTGCCCCAAGATGTTTCTTTTTGATATGAGTCTGTCCTTGAGTCAGATCTGAAATATTCATATTCCATTTCATTTATTCATTCCAGTATTAGAACTACAGGAGCTGCTACAGGGCCGTTGAGACACAGAGAGAAATCATTCTGGACACCACGCATGAGTTTAAGAAAGGATTTCTCAGCGTGATCATCAACAGATTATTCCACCTTAAATGCCCAATAAGTTGCTGTTTGTTTGTGTTTGTTCAGGGGAAGTTAAAGCACCGTGAGACACAAAGTGTTGCAGTGAAATCAGTGTGTGTGTGTGTGTGTTGCTGTTGTCCTTGTCTGTCTTTGTGATCCAACTCTGTCTTTTTCATTTGACAGGAATTGAAAAGTAAAATTAAATGGATAATGATCTCAGCCTTGAAACTGCAGCAGCACTTGGTGCAAACAAACTGATTTAAATAATAATAATGATGATGATGATTCTGTGGAAACTTTTTTTTTTTTGCTGCCAATTTAATAGAAATGACTATCAGGCTTCAGCTCTGTTGGGTGCAAACTGTGTTACATGTGAGTGCCAAAAAAGCGTTTATGTGTTGCATCCTTTCAATTTCCGCTGCAGCGAGGCTCACCAAATGGTCTAAACACTGGTACTGATTAATAAGTCACAATCTACTCTAGCTTGCTATGAGAAGTAGGCTTCCTTTTTATTTATTTATTTTTTTTTTTAAATTGATTGGGCTAAGTGCTCCATTAGTTCTAATATTTTACCAGAATGAGCGCTTGTCGTTTTCCAAGTGGTTTGCACTGTTTTAACTAAGGCTTAACTGTGCATTCATGTAATTTATTCAGTTTTGTGGTTTTGCATATGAATGTTCAAGCTAATAAATGTGTTTACTGATACTTGTTTGGAGGTTCAGAATAAAAGTTGCTCCTGCTGAAATCAACTCTGGATTGATTCATGCATTATTAAAAGGGTAATTCATAAAACGGTGCCAGATTTAATGGTCAACAAGGGCGGTTAGCTTCATGCTACCATGTTCCCTATTCATAAACGTTAACTGTTTGCACTTAGAGAGTATGCCAGAATGGTTGGCACTAAGGTCATATGTCTGTATGCAGTATTTCTCCTATAACACACCGTCACAAAGAATTCACAGTACATTTCACTGATATGATTACTTAATTTAACCGATCCAACGTGGACCTACACGGAAGAAAATGTATGTCTCTGCCAGGAAATATAGTCCCACAAGAAAACTGCTTTTATCAAGAAATTTAAATGACTGTGCCTTCTACACCGCTGGCCAAAAGTATTACACCCCCTTCTATTTGTACTTTACCAAAGTACCACTCCAAACATAACAAGATCCATTTATTAGTGTTTTACAAGTAGCATTTGTTCAGAATATTCAACTATATATTCTTTAGACTTAAATGTGGATGTCAGAGTAGTAATATGACTACAATATTTCTACAAGTCAATGAAAACAGGTGAAAACCATTTGACCTCTGACCCTACCTCAAAGAAGATGTTTAACTTCCTGTTTGATCTCTACTAATAATATTGGTATTCTTCTTCAAATCTTAACAATATGTCTAAAGTGTCTTCCTACTTAACACTATTAACAACTATTGGCTTTTTTTCAATTGTACTTACTCTAACACACTAAAAAAAAATACATGTTGTGTTTGGAGTGGTATTTTAACTCAAAGAAAAGTTTATACTAAAATACAGGAGGTGCAGTACTTTTGGCCAGCGCTGTATGCAAATGTGCATGTTAAGGTGGGTGTATTGCCTGAATATACGTGTATGTGTTTTTATATTTTGGAAAATGGTTGGCAGTAATGTACTATGTATGCAGGTAGTATTCATTTGGCATACTAAACTTACTAAACATACTAAACTACTGGTTGGTCCTTTAAGGACCCTCTTGGGCTCAGCACCTCGCATTATGAGCCACCTTGTTAAATAATGCATAGAGAGTGTAAACCTTCTCTGCATTCTAAACGAAACTGTCTACAGCTTAAAGCCTAAACGCAGTTTGCAACTAAAATACATGCATGATCGTCATTAGCACGTGTGTGTGTGTGAGAGAGAGAGAGAGAGAGAGAGAGAGAGAGAGAGAGAGAGAGAGAGGAGGTTCAAATTACACTCTATGTCAAGTTGTACAGAGACAGAGCACAACCGGAAAATCTGTGATTGAGTTGTAAAAATAATAGCATGAAAACTGATGAAGTACTGAGAGGCTCACAGATGAAGATTGTCAATTAATTAAACCCAACAATCACGAATAAAAATCAAAGCGTGGTTATACATGTAATTGTTGGGAAAATAATTTTATTTAATTATTGACCTGGTTCACTAAACAGAAGTTAAACAGAAGACTGTTCCTGAATTTAAAAAATCAAATTTAGTCTTGGACACAAGCAGACGAACAAAGGCGTATAAGAAGAATCACCATCATATAACACATCGTAAGGAATAGGAAGGATATTAGTTGATCTGAGATTCTGTTACATATATTTATGTTGATTTACAAGACAAAGACCTGCATGCCGTGATTAAAAAATTTCTCTGAGCTGAAAGGAAAGTTGGGGATTCGGGCATTATAACAAAATCACTGTTGTCTGAGGTAAACTGTAAGGTCCCACTTAATCACGTAGTACATATAAACCATTCCATAAAGGCAAAGATGCTTTTTTGCTTAAAAAATCAAAATTATCCAGCTTTTCCTCATGGTGTCATTCAGCAGTATTACCTCTTCTATAGCTTTCTGACACCTCTAATAGCTTTTACACCGGGCATATTTCATCAGAAACCAGGTTTCCAGTTTTGCCAGGTATACTCATTCTTCTCTCAGTAAAACGTATTTCATTTGTAGGTCGCAATAGTTAGGTTTTCTTTTGAAAGCAAACACCGGAAGGTTGATGTCTTCATTCTGTCAAGCTTGTCAGAGATCATGAAAGACGCTCATTGATGCAGGCAGCGCCCACGGATTAAAAGAGCCTCCTTTAGGAGCGTTTTTTTTAGTTCGGGCACAGAAGGAGAGCTGAGGCGGTCCCTCCTCCTCCTCCTTCTCTTCCTCTACATTCTCCCTCCTCTCCCTCGCTCTCCGTCTCTATCTCTCCATCCATCCCTCCTTATGCGTCTTTTGGATACCTACCGCTCCTAAAGCGCGTCAGTCTGCCCGGACCAGTCCATCTCCACATGCCATCTCCAGTACAGCCCATTGGAAGCTGTTTTTACGGTAATGATGCCTGGCTGAACGGTTTGCGGTGCTCATCTGCCAGTCAAACACACCGGGATCGCCGACTAAAGAGCTTGGTGCCGCTGCGTCTGGGAGCTTGGCTCTGCGTAATGGATTTACTGATGCTGGAGGAAAGTTGGATTTTGTGAAGANCCCCCCGGGACCTCTAAAATGGACAGACAAGGAGGACGTCTTTAGAAAGGTGTATCTGGTTTTGGAATCACACTGGGAGAGGAAATGCGCAGAGGTGAGTCGTGCGTACCCGAGCAACTGTGGTGCGCGTTATAGTCCGGTGCCGAAGGCAGAAAGAACCGAGCGTTTATTTTAATCTTGAATACATGCATTTACCTTTGCATGTGCCCTTTTTTCCATTCAGCGCTTTTTATTGCAAAGGTATGAGGGATTCCACACATTTCCAAATCACATTCAATAAGAATGATCACAAACCCTCAGAGCAGATTATCTTCAGTATTTATTCATTCTTTATTCGTGATAAACAGCATAATCTGATAGTATATTGATATAAACTGATTAGTCTCTGTTTCTATTAACAACTTGCCTTCTTGTGACTGTTTCTGTTTCTGTCAGATCTTATTTCATTTTGCTTCATTCACTGATGGACATCGCCACCTAACTACATATTAATTCAAGCTTCAGCATCTGTTGTCTGCAGAGAATTTTGTAAAACCCAGCACAGAAAAAGAAAGAAAGAAAAAAAAAAAACAGAAAATGGGAGGTTATAACATTTTTTTTTTTTTTTTTGGACGATCTGAACATAATACCAAACGGAACCGTATCCAGAGATGGTCCTCTGCACCGAGAAGATGTTTTCTGTGTTCTTTCAGGTTGTCACTTTGGCTACATTTCTAATAAACTGAGAGTTTGGCCCCTGTCAGTCACATTTCCTGTACTTTATCTTCCAGATCCACCAAATCAAAAATGAAAAATAAAAATACAAAAGCGCGTTTAATGATCCTTAATATCACATATCTGTTTATTATTTAGCGCCATTTGTGTGATTTTAATAAGATTATTTTATAGGCGTCTTCTTCTGTACCGAGGAAGTACCAAGATTAACCGGGATTACGGTGTACGTGCGGGATATGAACGCACGGTATCAGGTGTGCGTGACTCCAGCTGCAGCCTCGCGCCTTCAGCGTCTGAGGCACGCGCGGCAAACTGCTCCCACACCTGACGCGTTCAAATACACCGTTATTATAAACGCAGGAGAAATTGTCCACTACTCTTTATCTTCTGCAGGCAAATGACTGTAAATTGCGCCATGATAGGCCGTTTATTTTATAAGTTAGTTGTTAAATGGTTATGCCATTTAATTAGCATTTAAATTAGCTATTATGTAGTCACAGGTGTGCCTTTATTAGGCAGACTCGCATAATGGTGTCCTCCTTCATTTTATTGTTTGCTCTTTTAGTTTTCCATGGAGAGGTTATTACCAAGGTAGGCCTGTTCTAGTTTTTTACTTACACAGGTGATATATTAGCCAATTTTTAGCTACCCAGTGGTATCCTTTTAAAATTAATTGTTTTTCAGTCAGAAGAGAGGAAAAATTCATGTTAAGCTCCTGTATCAAACCAAAACCTCAGCATCGTTACAGCAGCGTTTTTAGTAACGCCTGGTTGGTTTTGACAAGAAAAAAGCAGATTACAGCCTGTAAATCAAAGTAAGAAATGACATAAAATGAAATGGCATGACCGAGAATCGCCCGGTTGAACCTCTTGTATTTTCCTCTCGGTCAGAGGGAAGCTGCTCTTTACGCTGAGCAAAGACCAGAACAAATTCTAGTAGTCTAGTATTATAAGGTGATGCATTCAAGTGCCGCGGAAAGTGTTACCTTTAAGGACCCAAGCTGAATTGAGCTACACAAAAATGACCAAACAAAAGTGGTAAATGCTGAGTTTATATTGGCAAAATGTGATGTTTGGGTGGAAGCTATATTATCAACAGATGTAAAAATGTTGTAATTCTGTTACTGGCATTGTGTTTGTTTCTACTTTCTCTCTGTTTACTCATCACCCATTTTTACACAGTTAAAAGATGTTCTGTTGAAGAAACAATAGCTGTGTATTTAGCTTGTAGTTTATTTTTCTTTCATTAAATATGCTACAAATGCTTACATAAATTATGCAACAACATTCCCTAAGAGATTAATTAAATATTAAAGTGTTTTATGCATATTACACTACCTCTCAGCTCCTTGATACATAATTGCCAAAGATAATTAAAAGAAAAAAGGATGACATATTTTCCATTTTTCAAATGGGAGCTTATGAGAAGCCACTGAGAGCAGGATTAGGTTTGACTTGAGTTTAGGTGGTCTGAAGCTGTTCTCTAAATAAATAAATCTCTCCTACAATAATTAATTTCAAGATAATGGAAATATATTTTTAATGAGGTCTGGGGTGTACATGTGTTCAGTGAAAGTGAATAATTTCATACATGCTCATTTGTGGGATTGTGTTGATTGACTGTTTAGGTTAACCATGCATTTTCCTTAATTAGAGCGCCCCCCCCCCCTTGGCTTCCAGCCTTCCTTCCTGGGTGCCATTACGCAAACGCTTACTTTATAATTCGATGTGAGCAGGCCAGCCTATTATGAACTCAGCAGGGATCAGTTGTACAGCAGTTTATCAGAGCAAGATGGTGTCAGAAGCTGTAGCATGCTCGCCTTCACATCACTGTCTGCATATCGTTGTCATAGCATGTTTCACCTGTTGTCAGCAGCCATTCTCTGTCCTAACGCCTGTCTGCTAATCAGTGCTGCACACCTTCAGCCTGTAATCCTGTTTTTTTTTTTTTTTTTTTTGTGTCGATGCTCTATATTTAGGCTGCGGTTTAGATTACAGACTTATATATTCAATTTTCATACATATTACGTTACTGACAATCATTTCCCAAAGCATACTACTGGAACAGTGAATTAAAAATGTTTTTCCTACCTTCCAGACCTCCATTGGTTTCAGTTCATTCTGCTATTAAAATCAACTTGTTGATACTGGAAACGTTCTTGGGATAGGTAATCCATCATCACCAACAAGACGTGTATTCAGGTTTTTTTAGAAGTTATGTAATTTTAGTGTTTAAGCTCAATAAAAAGCGTGGAGTGAATGTATGCCTCCACCGGGGAATATAGTCCCAAAAGAAGACCTGCGTTTATGGAAAAATTTAAAGGACCGTGACTTCATAAGGCTGTGTAACTATTAGCAGGAGAAACATGGATTTTTAAGGTGGGTGTATCACTTGAATATTTGATTTTGAAAGATTAAGAGATTTTGCAAAATATCAGGAAAGCTGAAATACGGTTTTATCCTTTGGGAAATGATTGTCAGTAACGTAACATGTATGAAAACTGAATATATTAGGCTCAAACATGCAAAATGGCAGTATGGTCCTTTAAGGTACTCCAAATACCACTGTTACTGTCACAATTATTATAGGGATGATTGTTCTACTACTTCTTAATTCTCCTACACTGATCATAGCAGCATTAACACTGCTTGTAGTACTTTTGTTACTACTGTAGGTGGTAATTTTATCAGTTGTAGTGCTAATCTACTATTGCAGCAATCTGTGCATATACAGTAAGTACATGCACACCAGCAGGTATTGCTACAGTATGTTGCTTATTATAGCAACATATGCTATATGAGCATCTGGAAAAAAAAAAACAGCACTATCATTTGTCTGTCTTTCTATCTATTTTCCATCCATATATCCATATATTAGCTGAGTTTATTGTCTGTTTTTATCTGTTATCTGTTTGTGTTGAGTGTTGACTTTTGTCATTGTGCGACATATTCCATTATTTGTGTTTTTATTGATTTGTGCATGCTTCTTGTTTTATTCCTGCTTTGGTTATAGCTATGTTGTTTCTATTTTTTTTTCATTGTTGTCTTTGTTTTTTTTAGTTGTTTCTTACAGCATTGAGTTGAAAATAGGTATTTTATAGCTATGTGCTATTGTCTTATCAGATTTTCAGGTGCCTTTTTTAACATCTGGCCAGGGACTGCAGATGTTGGGCTAACTTGGGCTATCTCTGGCTCATTTACAGTTTATTTTTTTACTGTTGATCGATGAGCATTGTCCCTGATAAATAAATGAATAAATGAGATGAAATATTAGCCTTTCTATAAGCCTGTTCATTAACTTCTACTAGCACTAAGCTAATGTCAGTACTTATGCTGCTGCTGCTATTAATAGGCTTTTACTATCATTCTTACATGTCGTTCTTCTGACGACAGGATATGTAGTATCTGTTACTGTTTCTGTTTAGTTTCATGCCTGTTAAATATGTTATAATACTGAACTAAATAAAGAAATGAAATGATAAATGCTGGAAATGCTGCGTCCGCTACACTGACAAAAGAGTGCTGGTTTAGTTAATAAAAAGGAAGCACTTAACAGGTCTAGACATATAGGTGAGTGTAGATGACAGACATGGTGGCATACACCTGTCCCTGGTGTATTAGATGTTAAAAACGTTATATTCACCAGCCGTACACCTGCATTACCTGCTCTGTGTTTCAGTCGTGTAGGTGTATCACTTACAGTATGATTAATCACCGGAACGCCTCCGCAGCATTTTTCCAGCACGGCCCTTTTAAAAATGAGTTGTGGGTTGTGTATTGGCAAAAATCTTATTATGGCCTTAATCTTTCTCATCTTGTGGTATTACGTAGACAGTGCACACATGACAACACCAATCCATACCATTTGATTATCGTTCCTCTGTTTCTTGTCTTTTTTGCAGTGGTTGGTTTTTGTAATTTACTGAAAAAGTTAATTGATCTACATTTGCTGTTTAT
The DNA here is from genome assembly GCA_014773175.1 of Lucifuga dentata. NCBI lineage: Eukaryota > Metazoa > Chordata > Actinopteri > Ophidiiformes > Bythitidae > Lucifuga > Lucifuga dentata. The sequence continues at coordinate 9,242 of VXCM01004209.1, forward strand.
CAAGGCCAGTTAGAATCAATATGACAAACGTTAACATGCTTATTCTGTGGCTGTTTAATGATTTTTTTTAATGTATTTTTGAATATGTGTAGCATCATGTCAGCTGTAACTAATACCTCCTTTTTTTTTGCAGTGTGGATACTCTTCTTTCTCATAGAAGAGGGTTTTGCTCTGGCACAGAGAACTAAAGGTAAACTCCCCTTTTCTGTTCATGTTGCTTTGACCTGAAATAAGAAAGAATCATCTCTAATTGCATCGTAACTTTCTGCATATTTAGCATCATTCTCCCTTCTTCCTTCCCTTATTTTGCATTTCCCATCTATCTTGCTCCAAATTCTCCTCTCCCTGCCTTCCAGTCATTCCCTCATTGATTCTTCGACTCAGTAACCCATGCGCCTGTCTGTTCTCCGCCTTTCTGCTTTCAGATACCCCAAGCGATCATGGCAGCCAGCCCTCAAACCAGAATGATTGTGGCACGTGGGTCCGCAACATCAATGGCGGGGTGTTCACGTCACCCAACTACCCCAACACCTACCCACCCAACAAGGAGTGCGTTTACATCCTGGAAGGTAAAACCAAGTTATAATTCCACCTGAATGCTTTGTCTTCTGCTCAGTTGCTGTTGTTACCAGAAGAGCTGACACCGTTTCCTTTCAGCATATTGCCTCCTTATCTGAATGTCATTAGTCAGACTGACATTGTTTTATATAACCTAGCCCCCATCTGATTTTCTGTTTCTTTGCTGGCGGGCAATCACCCTGACATTTGCCAAATGAGCCATCCTGAGTTTATTTCACTTCACAGATATAGCCCTTTGGAAATGATGGAGTGTGACACGTTGTGGGTAGCTCCTGACTTTTGGCTTGATCGGAGTAGTGCTGTATTCCTCACTATTGCCAGGATGTGCCAGATAACCTTTCTGTTAACATCTGCTGCATAACTGAGCTTCAAGTTGCATATTCTTGTTGCATATTCCTCAAGCCACCATCCTTGTCAATGCTGTGTATCAAAAATATGGCGTTCATTAGTAATTTGCAGCCGGCTGCACAGGAAACATAATGGAAAGCGTCATTAGCAGCTATATGGAGATGCAATCTGGGATACTGGTTGATGTGTTTTCATTTTAAATTGATTAAGTGAGTTAACTGTTAGTCCATAAAGTTAAAGCGCTGTGGTTCATTAAGTCAGAAATGCAGATGGGATGCATGCTTGATAACCTTTCTTACAGTGGTAGGGAACATATATTACATATGGCTCAACGGCTCCCCCTGTGGACAAAGCTAGGTCAGACCAGATGTTGCTGAATAAGCCTGGCCTGCATCACAGGCAGCCTTCCAGTGTGTAGTGGAATGTTGCAGTGGGTCTGGAAGCAATGAATGAAACCTATTACTTTCTATTATTTGGTCATGAATGGCCTCAGACATATTCATATCCGAGCTTCAGTGGCGAGCCTTTTATTTGGAGAAAGAGAGATGCTACTTTTGGCATAAGTGGTAATCAGATAGCTTTGTAATCATAATTTGTGGTTAGTAAGGCTCATTGGAGTGTCTTGTCCTCTGGTTCATCAGCTCAACAGACTGAGTGATTACACTTTCTGCTCATTCTGCATCAAGTGTCTTATTTCAGCCTGCAGGGTGAGGAAGACAGGAAGTTATATGAGACTTAACACAGCAGGGAATGGACACACAGACAAGGTGAAGTGCAGGAATAAGGTCTGTTCATTCAAGCAGAGAGAGGGAAAACACCCAGATTCAAAGACCAAAACAGAGACACAAAGTTCACACACAGAAAAGAGAATCTTTTTTTTTTTGATTTCGGTTACAGGTTGCACCATATGCATGTCCACACCTCTGCCCCTTTCTTCTAATGGGATGTGCTTGGATTCTCAATGTCAGAGATAATTCAGACCCACTCTTCCTCACCTTCAAGTCTGTATTGCTGCGTTTGAGTTCCCTCGGAAGTCAGATTTTTTCCAGTCGGAAGTTCCAACTTCCAACCTCAAAGCGTTTCAGCCAAATGTAAACCAAAAAGCATGACTGAATGCCAATAAATACTGTCAGATTAAATAAACTTAGTAATAAATGCTAACTAAAGTAAAGTTAGACTACAGGACTGTTTGGTTGTGTTGTTTTATAATGATATTAATCACAGTATTAAACATTTGTGCAGGGAAGTAATATTATGAAATTATTTACACTTATGTATCAATAACAAACAGTTATTATACACTTTAGTTACCATGGCAATATATGTTGACCTTTTTATTTCAATGTCACATAGGAAAAACTACTTTATTCGCCTGTTACCTGATTATTTCCACTCACAAAGCTCGCTTCCACGGCGCCGCCATGTTGAGTGATGTCATATTTGGTAAGTCGGGGTAGATCATTTTGTTCAGAGTTTCCCAGCTCTGACTTCAAATGCCGTTCCAACGCATTTTTCCAAGAAAGAAGTCTGAAGATTTCCTTGTTCCGAGGTAGCTTGAATGCAGCATATGACTCATTCCCTAAAGCACGCATGAATTGGCCTTACTTTCCATGCATGGGGGTCATGCTCTACCCATTCAGCATGTCAGACATTATCTGAACTTGCACAACAGGTGAAATTCTGAACGACATGTCATGCTGTCATCGTGCTGCTACCACCATCTGTGTGTGTGTGTGTGTGTGTGTGTGTGTGTGTTGTGCTTGCATACTGTATTGATATATGCACAACTGCACTTATGTTCAAAAGAAACTTGTATTGCACTGTATTATGCGCACTCATGCTTAGTTTATGGATCTGGTCGTTTGCTTATGCTATCATTTACTACATTGGGAAAGTACAAACAAAAGCATAAACAAACTCTGCAATAACTTATTATTTCAAATAACTTCCTTAACGTGACATTTTTTAAAGTAAGATATGATATAATTGTGCCTTGTGCTGTTTTAGGAAAGATTAAAAGTAGATATGTGGGATGGGTGTAAAGGAGAGCATGTGGATCCTCCAATCACCATTTACTTATAGTTAAGACCCAATAACTCCTGAACGATTGATTACCTTTATTATCTTTAAGGGGAATTGATTTTCAAGGTGAACATTAAGGATTAAACGCCAGCTGCAGTTGCACTAATAGTAAACAAAAACTTCATAATCACACAGACAAAAGCAAAGATAATGCATCAGCACCACCTAGGGCTGGACATATCATATCATATCATATCATATATATCATGATATGATATGATATATAATATAGTATCACATCATATAATATATGATATGATATATAATCTCATTGCAATATAAAAACAAAAAAATATCTTCAAAATAAAAATGAGGATGTCAGTATAAAGTCAATAGCTTGTCAGAGCTGGAACAAACTAGCCAATCTGGTGGCAGCGTCATAATAACAGCCACTTCCTCAAAGCATGTGAGCGAAAGTCAGACAAAGATGTCAGAAAGCGATGAAACTCCAGAGGAAAAAAAATCGCATGAAGAGGAAGAAAGTAAAGCTCAGCAGCGTTACCGTCTCAAAGAAAGAGACGCTGTGGATAAGCANATGAAGAGGAAGAAAGTAAAGCTCAGCAGCGTTACCGTCTCAAAGAAAGAGACGCTGTGGATAAGCAGCGGTGTGGCATCATTTAGGTTATTTAAAGTCTGACACTAAACAGAGCGGCCATGTTCACTGTAAAATCAGCCAGAAAGCAGCGTTGATGAAGCTCTGGCTTCAGCCTGAAGCTTGGATTTATTTATNTGTAAAATCAGCCAGAAAGCAGCGTTGATGAAGCTCTGGCTTCAGCCTGAAGCTTGGATTTATTTATTAAGGATGATGTAATTTGCAGTTTTTCAGTTCAAACAACTGTTGGTTATTTTCTATATTCAGAACATGCATAAAGAAAATGTTAAACTAAATCTTAATTTCAAGTGACTTGAAATGCAGCAGAATCAAATGATTTATATTGTGATATATATTGGTATCAATCAATATATCGTGATAAAGACATGTTTCATATCGTCCAGCCCTAGCACCACCCTGCATGTCTTACTCAAGCACAGTTCACCATGTAAACTTGACAAACATCGGTTAGTATACATGTGGGCAAAGACTCACAAATGCTACAACTCTGAAGTGTGCATTATTTTTGAAACTAGGGACAGGAAAATATATCGCCCTTATGGAAGGGCTCTTTAAACAGAGGGTGTCGTGGGTGTCAGAGGGAGGAGGCCGGTTTTGTGAGGCAGTCCTGTCTGATACTATTATTTTAGCAATCTTCCCAGTTTCTTCATCCCAGGCAACATTAGTACAACCAAACCCACAGAGAATAAACATGTCAGGAAAAGTGCAGATGTTGACTTTTCTTAAAGATAAAATCTGTGATGTTCCTCTTCAGTTTGTTGTTGATGAAAACCTCTTGGTGCAATATTTTTATTCTTCAACATTCTCAATGACTGACCACTTATGACTGTAGGCTGTGGGAGTTGGATGTGGGTGTGGGATGTTTTGTTTGCTTTGGGGATTAAACCTTAATCTGCATCAACTTTAGCACAAGACCGCCTAAAAAAGGCTGTGTGTCACTGAAAAGCTTACTGTATATACTCAAGTATAAACCGAGTTTTTATTACCAAATTTCACAAAGTAAATTGGGGGTCGGCTTATACATGAGAAATTCAAATTTGATCCCAGAGAAGGAAATTTCCAGGGGTGGAAATACTACCATTACCACTACCCATGAAAATAGTTTAAATCATACCTTAGAATGAGATATTTCCTGACTAAACATCTTATCAGCACATTTTGCCAGTAAGCTCTGTTGTGATTGGTCAGTTATGGTAATCAGCTGCTGAAATAAATATCATGTTTACCGGTACGTGGATTATTTTCAGAAAATCACAGGAATACTATGACAATACCCAGAAAAACAGGTAATTTGATAAACAAATGAACTGATGAAACAACATCAGGGGGTCAGCTTATAGACAAGATCGGCTTATACTCAGGTATATATGGTAAGACATTTCTGTGGAGGATGCAGCTTTGATGAGAGTCCGTGATTGATTATTATATCTGACAGCTGTGGTCTGTGTGGAAGAAAAAAAAAGAAAAAAAAAAACAGAATGCAGACAATCAGATCATCACTTAAACCAAAAAAGTAGGATCTATGTTTGAAATCTGTGTCAATCATATGAAAATCTAAATTAATAAATAGTACTTTGCATAGTACTTGGGTTAGAATCTACAGCCACAGAGCTCCAAACACCATGTGCGTATTTGACACAATTTTTAATTTCTATTTTAGAATGTCATTAAGGTTTAATTTTGCACCTTTACCTCCCCCACTCTCTTTTCCCCTAAAGCTCTTCCTAGGCAGAGGATTCAGCTGGCTTTTGATAAGAATTACTACATCGAGCCATCATTTGAGTGCCGCTTCGATCACATTGAGATCCGTGATGGCCCGTTTGGGTTCTCGCCGCTCATCGATCGCTTCTGTGGGAGCAAAAACCCGGGCCTGGTCACATCAACAGGACGTTTCATGTGGATCAAGTTCACCAGTGACGAGGAGCTTGAAGGACTTGGCTTCCGCATCAAATATACTTTTGTCGCAGGTAGGAGACCCACGGCAGGTCAGCAATCTTGTGTTTTTTNGCATCAAATATACTTTTGTCGCAGGTAGGAGACCCACGGCAGGTCAGCAATCTTGTGTTTTTTTTTTAAACGTGGTTTTCAAACGTTTTGAACCAAGTCAGACCTCTGAGGAGACCGAAACATCTAGGCGTTACCTTGACAATAAGCCACCACCTAAAAATTACAGAAAAACCTCGTGTGCTGTTCTGAAATTGTGAATTTTACAGTTTGAGCATGAAAAGTTATTAAAACCCATGTAGAAGTATATAGAGTGCACATTGTATAAGTTGGGCTATGTTCAAGAAAAAAAAAAAATCTAATTCTCAATTGCTTTCTTCAAATTTTCAAACTCATCTGGGATACCACCAGAGGGTGCTTCAAGTACCGCTAGTGGCACATGTATCACAGTTTGAGAACCACTGCTGATGTATGTAGACAGCAAAGGTCATGTATAAGATTTGTGAGAACTGAGACCTGCTAGGAGAGAAAGATGCTCTTCTTTCTTAAAGCATAATTTTTCTGAATGCTCTTCCCATTTGTGTTTGTTACCTATAAAAGCTTCCTGAACATCAAAAGGGAACACAGCAGGATCTACAATTTTCTAAACCTCATAGGCTTCAACGTGCTTCTTGCTCTCCAGCTGTACAATATCAGAGCCTTTAGAATCCAAACCCATACGCCTGGAAATCGGCGTCTCCCATCAGGCGACAGATATTAGCTCCAAACAGACCCTTTTCTTCCTTATCTGGCTTGCGTTAATAGGATCTTATCTTGTGTTCTCTGCTTACCACTTTCTCCTGTGTGGATTGAGTGTAATAAACTTTCCAAATCTTATCATTTCAGACCCTGATTTCCATCTGCATGTGGGCGGACTGCTAAACCCCATCCCAGGTAAATTCTTTGGTCTGCATCTGATCTTATTTGAAGAACTCCTCTGCGCTCAGAATCTTACCGGAGGCTTTTCATTCCTCTGATAGAATGCTTAGCATTCAAATGTAGCTTGACACACACACACACATTTGTATGTAAAGTTAAGGGATGTACACAGATACTCATGCATTCATGCATAATGAAAACACATTGCACGAGAGCACATGCAAAAACACACACACTTCTTTAATCTTGCTGTTTCTTTCTGCCTTTGTGTGTCTTCTTTTTGTCCTCTGTCCTAATCCTTCTATTCCATTATAACCCCTTTACTTCTCTAACTAAAATCCTTCGTCTGTCCCTCTGTTTGTCTTGCTCCTCTTTCCTCTCCCTACTTTTTTTCCTTCCTTATTCTCTGCTCCCTCTTCCCCCGCTCTGTCATTTTCTGTCCTCTTCTTTTTATTATTTCATTCTTCCCTCATGTACCTCCATGTCAACCCTGTCTCTCCCTACTTGTATTTTCCCCATCTTCTTCCCCACCCTTTACTTTTTTTTTCTTCCTCCCTCTTTGTCTCACATCCTCCTCATGCCCTCTTTCTCAGACTGTCAGTTTGAAATCGGTGGATGGGATGGAATTATTCGCTCCAGTCAGGTGGAGGAGGAAGAGAAAGTGAAGCCTGGAGATGCTCTGGACTGTATCTGGACCATCAGGGCTCCTCCTCGCTCTAAGGTAACAACAATACACACAGATTCATCAGGGATGGTGACGTGTGATGCTTTGGCCTTGGTTGGTGGATTCATTCAGAAATCTCAGTTGTAATATGTGATCCAGTCTGGATGGTTCATGTTCAGACCCACTGGAAAACACCTGACAAATATTTACCTGTAATAAAAGTAGTTATACTGTATATTAATGTACATCTGTGATAACCTGTGCACATTAACCCTTAAATGTCGTTTTCCATTCATTCCTACATACGTCAGGTCGTTAGAGACCCGTAACTTATGCAACACAAATTGAGCTACAAAGTGAAATATTTTTGCTTGTAAACTTTTCAGAACATTTTATGAACAAACCCACAAAAAAAAAA